>JAQGBW010000040.1:0-83357 GCA_034698625.1 Julus scanicus | reverse complement strand
GCGTTACTAGGCCTATGTGAGTTTCGAAATTATGACGCGAATGGTAACCGTTATTTTTGGTGCTAAATCTCTCTATTTTTGTTAAAAAGTATCACGTACTCTATATTTCTAAAAATGTGTTTCTTAGAAGTTCACGACCTCACCACGAGGTGGCCTTATAAAACATACAAATTCCTTATATTAATTAAAATTATTGGACTTATAATAATAATTATAAAACGTACAAACACCTTATTAGCAGACTAAAAACGAATTCTGATTAAAATCGGTTGAAATCTGCACGTGCGCATGCGCTATCTTCGTGCCCCGCACATTTCAATCAATTTTACGTCAATTAATTTTTAATAAACTAAAAATAATTACGTATCCACCCCTACTTTTTGATTTGTATATATTGTTATTAATCTGGTGAAATGCATAGTAACAAAGCAGTAAAACAGGCATAAGGATTCTTAATAAATTAAATTAATCATCAATTAAAAATCGATGTAAATAGCGAATTCAGAACTACAGAATTAATACCACAACACCGTCTTATAATAATAATCAATTTAAATTTGTAAAAAAAATGTTGCGACGAGGATGGGATTCGAACCCACGCGGGCAGAGCCCATTGGATTAGCAGTCCAACGCCTTAACCACTCGGCCACCTCGTCTACCGACGAGCCTTCGCTTTAAAAGCGGGTAAGTATTGAACTGCCACAACAAGCCTACAAGAAAAAACTAAACAGAAAACCTAATTAAACTAAACATCAAAAACGATAAAAAAAACGTAAACTAACAAAAGAAAAGCAAAACAAAAGGTGCGAACAAAATCTAGCAAATCGACTGCAGGAAAGTGGCACCAATCTTAATTCAATAATCCGAGTCATGGAATGGATTTTAACCGATTTCGATCAAATTGATTCAAATGTGCATGTACTCTATTCAATCTTGGTAATTTATTAATAGTGCGCTTGTAAATAATTTAACCAAATAGGTTGGAATTTATGCAAATCAGTTAAATAATCAGAAATAAATTTTCGTGACTTGGGTTGGATAATTTACAAACACTCCCAATACGAATTTGAACAAAATAATCTATTAGTAATAATCTAAATTGAAATTTAACATGCAATTACTTAAACGATTAACCTGTTCATTTTAGCAGTCAAATCAATCATTTTAAGGAGATTAAATTCAGGAAAAAAAACCATTTTAATGATGTCTTTTCATTAGTGAAAATACGAAAAAAAGGTGTTTAACCTTGATTAAAATAACCAAGGTTTGGGCAATGGATGACTGCAGTTTTTAAATTCTGCTAGTAAAGGGTGAAACCCCCTAAAAAAACCAATGTAACCGGTCATTACCAGTTTTTTAAACTTTTCGTTGTACGAGGAAAACATTAAAAAGGGGTTAACGATGTTCCAAAGTAACCCCTCACCTCCCCCTTATCCAAAAATCTGTTTTTTGTCGCACTTCCGGGCAACTTGAAATTCTCGACCTGGGGCCTATGAGGTAACCTTGAATGTGCATAGAACAGCGTGAATAATGAATATTACCTTGACGAAAGTCTTCCTAGAATTTATTTTGAATAAAATTTGCCATGCATAATGTCCGGGCTACACGACTAAAAACGTTCAAAATACAGTCAAAGTTAAAAATAACAAAATTTGTATATAAAATACAATTTTAAATGACATAACCAGCAGTGTAGTTTGGTCCACTGCATAACAATAGTAGGTAACCAAATTTGTGGGGTCGAAAAACTTAGGCTTAAATCGAAGCATAAAAAATGGCATTACCCTTTGTGTACCCGAAAAATGTGGTAACCCTTTTGTTCGCCTTTTTCCACTCGCCTAAGCATCTGGGGGCAAACTTTTGGGATATGAATGTGGGTCAAACCCCCATCGGTACCAATTTACCAGATTTTAATATTCTACGTACCCACGCACATGGCCTTATTACACCCGGAGGGGGGGTCACAACTTTTTAGATGACGTCATGCGATGGAATTTCGGGCAACCATCGATTCGTTCAAAAATTGAACGTCCCGATTTCGGATTCTGTTGGCTATATTCGAGGAAGGTTTTCTCTAATTTCGGCTACGTTTTGAAATACGGTGTGTTTGTGGAATTGTGGCGGGAACGAAGCATTGTCTGCGGTTTAATTCATTGAAAAACCATCCGCAGTCCTTTGTCAAGTGCAAAGGAATGTGACAATGACGAGCGATTGGGGGGCCCCTCAATCATCGACGATATAGCAAACAATAGAAAGTAACATATTTAGGCTTAATGAAGTGGCCGAAGCGCCTAAAAAACGTCCTAAGACGGGCTTACCCCTTTGACGACGAGGCATCCAGGTAAATCCGAGAGTCGCGAATTTCTCCGTAATAATCCACACGGGCGCACAAAAACTACTTCCGTAAACAAGAGCGGGTGAACCAACGACGCAACCGCGCACAACTTCCATTGGCTTTGCACCATACGAGGGGCTTTCAGGCCGTCGCGGCGCTCCTGCCCAGGGACGTACAAACACGCTGAATGCACACCACGGCAAAAGCTACACAAAGGAAAGTCAGCGGAGAATGAATGGTGCTGTCCTCTGGCGGACGACACTGGCGGAAATCCAAGGTTGAATAGAGGGCGCGGGAGAGACTAAGCGAGAATGAGGATATACACGAGGGGGTGGACACCATGTGGACAGGGGGAGGGGTGGGGGTTATGATTTTCTGTTTAATTGAGTATGAAACGTCAGTGGAGGAGGGAATTTTTAAAACCTCGGGAATTATGAAATATCAAATGAAAATTTAACAGTCGATTAAGTAGTTGATCATGGTTAAACCCATCAAAAACGGTGTTTTTTTAAACAATGGCAAGGGTATGAACCAGAGGGTCAAATGTCATCCCTTAAAAATTGATTTTCATGTAATTTTCGTTCACTTTTTAAAGGTGAATCCTTAGAATGGAGCCGTCCATAAATGACGTCACGCGATTTTGGCAGATTTTTTACCTCCTTATCCCCCCCATGTCACACTTGGTCACAAAAAGTCAGACCCACCCTCAAAAATGACGTCACGAAGCTTTGATCCCCTAAAAAGAGTCGTGGAATTGGGAGAAAAATATAGCAGATTTCAGTGATATGGACCACATAAACATGTGTAATAAGTTTCATCAAAATCCCTTCAGCAAGAAAAACTGAAAGGGTTACATTTATCATTAAATAAATAAAAAATTCAAAAAGCGCATTTTAATTTTTGACGTAGCGTCACATTTCTTAAACACATCCCTCCCCCTCGTCAAACATCGCCACAAATGTGTGGACCCCCCTCCCCCTTAGTGCGTGGCGTCATTTATGGACGGCCCCAATGGAATGACAATTTAACAGTCGATTAAGCAGTTGACCATGGTTAAACCCACCAAAAACGGTTTACTAGAAACACTGTCAGTCATGAGTAACCAGAGGGTTAAATGTGATCTCACGTGAGGGGAATTTTGTCAGTGAATATATGTTAAATATTTATTGCAACATACGTTTCAAACCAGTTCACACATACAAATGCAATAGGACCTATTTCCAATCCAGGTCCGGGATTAAACACCTGTAAAAACTTTAGCAGGATGTTAAGTTAATCACGCATCCAATTTAGATGCAAATATGGATAATAATTCACTCACTTCCGATACTGTTGTATTCTTTAAACCAATAAGTAAATAACCTGATTACGCTGCCAAGCTTGACTTTAATGAAATTAATCAAAAAGCCAACTAAAAAAATGCAACGTTTCATTTTGATGATTCAGGTCCATTTTGTAATAAAACAGCGTTAATAACGAATTATTTATTATAATTCCGTCTCAAAATCTGTAAAGTGTACACTCGAGCAACAATTATTATAATTAGTTGTTTTCACATTTTGCATAGTATATCTAATTTTTACATTTTGTGCAAGTGCACCAAACTAAAGCCATTCTTAACAAACTTCTGCACATTGTACTTTGTTGTGACCTGCATGCAATTTAACAAATGCGTGAAACTATACAACAACTGTTAGCAAACGTGGCATTGTAAATTTGTAATACAGCGTGATTTATGCTCAAATTGAATGTAAATCTGAATAATTAATTCGTGAGCTTTATAGTCAGTATAATGCAATTAGGTTACCTCCCTCTCATTTACAGAATTATCTTACAATGCACTGAATAATTCGGTCCATTGTGGACACGATTTTGGAGATGAATGAAGCGGATTTGCGTTCACACTTTCACCTAGATTTCCCAATTATAAGCTCTGGAAACAATGCTAATTTCGATTTGCAACTAACCCCAGATAATGAAACAATTGAGATGACACCGGGACCATTGTCGTGATGGACATTATAAATAGGACCAGCGGTTTGAATTCCGGGTATTTTTGGCGAAAATTGATTCCAATCTCATTGCCCTTTCACCCCAGTCAACATGATCAACAAGCAAACATCCTGAAGGGCTTCTCACAACATTTGTGCAGCTCACAATGAAAGCTTCGTGAAATTTCAAATCCCGATCAAGGATGATGTGAAACGCTTTTATACTATGAAACAAGTCGGTGTGTTGAGGTGTTTTCAATTCTCTGACAATGATAATCGGATATTTTGTAAGGAAACTTAGGCGGTATGTATACAACTGATATTATATTATCTACCTGTACACTGTAATAACATTCCGCAAATTTCAAAGACATGTCAGTCGAGATGTTATGTATTTCGAAATACAAGTTAAACTGCATTATAGAATACAAATTCACTTTCAAACAATTTCTGAAAAGCAATATCCGTTTTGCAGTGACCATGTCGTGTCCCACCTGTTGGCCCTTCTGGTTACTCTGAATTGTGTTCACGCCTTAGAACCGGACAAAGAGGACCCAGTAGTGAAGGAAAACAGAGAAGATGCTGAATTTTTTCAGTCTCACTACGGTTTTGGAGAAGACGATGATGTACCCGTGTACAACTCCAAGCCCTATCCTTACACTCCCAATGGTCACCATAGTCATGGTGTCAACATTCCTCTTTCTCTTGACCATCAACCTGCGTTTTCGGCCGTTCGTGTCCATCCCGCCTACAGGGTGTGTCCTAGGGGCGAGTGCATTGTCATTTTCGAAAATATCTTAGGCGTTTCTGGACAAAGCTTCGACAAGTGAGATTAGCACCAAATAAGTTGATATACGAAACTGCGAATTCTGAATTAAAAACGTTTTGTGTACATTTTCAGAAAAGCGGGGTTATTCCTGTGTCCAGTTCCAGGATTGTATTATTTTACATTTTCAGCTCTATCGCCATCATATTCATCATTTAGGCAAGTGCAATTATAAGTACTTTTCTACAGTTGTTGTAAAATGATAGTGACATTAATAAAAATTAATTTACAATATAGGAAGAGTGTCCCTAAAGTTACCATTATCTTCCAGACCCTTTCTATACAGTGCCCAAAAAAAGCATGAAACTTCGATAAAATACAATATAAATGTACTTTTTATTAGGTTAGCCCTATGCAAAAATAACCAGGAGGTAATCTCAGCTTATGGATCATCTAAAGGGTTTGCCATGGCAGGAAACAGTGTTATCCTGTCTCTGCAATCAGGAGATAAAGTAAGATCATTTTTATAGCTTTTTAACTTAATTTTCAATATCCACACATTAGCAATTCAAAAACTGTGTCAAAGCTCAAAGGGTATTGAATATTTCATTTTGTAACTTTTAGGTTTGTTTGAAATTGTTGGAGGGCGAGTTGTACGAATCGGACGCCCCCTACAGAGCGTACACATCTTTCAGTGGTTTCATGGTGCGTGATTACGGTGGTGTGATCAACCACGGTCATCACAACGGTATTGGAAACAAAGGTGGTGGGAAACATCCACACAGGGAACCATTTCCAGGAAGTGGAGGACATTCGGAAGAGGCGGGGCCACGTAACTTGCCCTACAATGACTTCAATACTTCGGAATTACTAATTAGTTAATGCAAAGATTGGTATATAATGTGAGTCTTAAAAAAGTAGAACCCAAATAAAAAAATCATAACTTGGTGAAAATTGCTTCGATTTAAATGAAATTTGGCACTTGTATAGAACAATAGTGTAGGAACAAAAAACTTGTCCTGGACATACGACAAATGTCGGATTTTTTCAGTTTTCAACAAGACGCGCCTGCTCACCGTGCTCGAGGTTCTATTAGGTTCTACTTTTTAATGACTCAGCATAGATCTTGATTTACAGTTGTCACATACCGTTAATGTATTTGGGAAGATACTTGTGTTCTTATTTTTTTGTAACTACACGGATTTTGAATGGGAAATGAAATGTTTCAATTTTTACCACTGCTGGTATTTTGTTAATTCAACTTGAAGTTCATCTTTTATGTTTTTAGTTTTCATATCAAGGTAAAATTATCTTTTAGTGATTCTTCATCGTTCATTTATGTATATTTGCACCATGATTGTACAACTTCAGTATTTGTAAACCAATCTGTAATGGTTCATCATTCACGTTTTTCATTATTAATATATTTTTGCATCAGGAATTTCAGATATGTGGTATGCTAGTTTTAAAAGATGATTCATTTATATTTAAATAAACAAGAAAAAAAAAAACATTTTGTCTCTGGATATTTATAAAAATGACAAGAATGAGTCGTTCAGAATAACGTTCATAAAAAACAATACACAACTTAGCCATAATAAAGTCGTACAAAATGACACATAGCCGCTTATGCACTTCCTCGTTATCCATTACTGTGGCAACCACAAATTGAACCAATAAAAACTTGAGGTTGGCTAGAGATTAAACCCGGTTGAATTCTCAGAAATCTATTTTTGGATTCCTGGTAAAGGTTCCTTCAAAACTGGTGCCATGGAGACGCTGACAACGTAGTGTCTATAATCAACCAACACAAACAGAATATCAAAAGTGTTGTGGTGTAAACAAGTAAACGTCATGTGATTAATTGATGTTATGAGCGTCGAGTTGATGTGAGTTTGATGGAAAATCCACGTTCACAAAGATGAACTTATAATTACAACCACCGCCGATGGAACCGCCAAAACAATCTTTAATGTCGATGAAATTAAATCTACAGTCCGTTTATGTGAGTATTGCTAAACGTTTGCTAAATCGTTAAAAATACAATTTCTGAAATACATAATCTAAATTTTTGCCCCGAGATATTCAATTTATTATATTACCATTATGGCAGCATGCATTGTCATCATCAGAATGGCATCAAAACTATATAGAAAGAAAGTTATTTCAAAGTTTTTCGAATATCTGATTCATATACCATTTTAAATTAAACATCTTTGCCATACGTACATGTGAACCCAAGTGCTGGTCTTTTTAATATTTAAAAGCCATAATTCGTAAATTCACACAAATTTAACTCGATTGAACACAACAGATTATTAGTTTTACGAATTTACTCGTTTTATAATGTTAAAATGATTTTCTAGAAAATATCATTATTGTGCTATTTTACAGCAAAGCCAATACACCCATACCTCGCTTTACGGCCTAGAAACGTTCCGGAAAAGTTGGCCGTAAAGCGAAAAAGCCGTATAACGAATCATTTCTTTCTGCATTGTGATTTTCATTTTTTCCCCTTCTTAAACGAAGTGAAACCCACCAGTTTAGCCAAATTCGACCGTGTTTGTACAAATTTTGGTAACTTATCAATTTTTGGTCACTTTCTTTATTCACAGCATTTTTTTTTTTTGGCTGTATAACGAAACATTGTGGGCCGTAAATCGAAAAAGTGCCATAATTAAAAAAGGCAGTTATAGCGAAAGGCCGTATAAAGAGTGGCCGTATAGCGAGATATAGATGTATTTTAAAAGATAATGTGAGTATCATGCAAATAGCTTGCAAAATGTTTACTTTTGTTAAACATAATCGATGGAATTTGGATGTTTGTTTTTGTTTATGATAACTTTAATATTCTCATGTTTATTTTGCTTCATTTTCATTTTTTTTATTATTATTTTAAGCCAATCAACATGGCATTGGTCCACTGTCTAATTATTGTAATATTTTTTTTTTATTAAGGATCAAATCGCTGTCTGTTCCTTAGTTGGTGCATCGACTGATAACATTCCAGTGAGTTTCCACATTGATACTAATTTGCATTAACTTATAAATGTTATATTAGCAATGAAAAATATCACAGTTGTTATTTTCTATCTAGAAACACATAGGTATTGTCCATGTCTTAAAGAGTATACAACATGGACGATAGCATCCCCAACTATTATCGCATTGGAGAAGAAGTGCTTGAAGAAGACGGGTTCTTTGAATCCATTTCTCAAACTCTTCGTCAAATAATGCCATCAGACACCAATGTTAGCATTAAAGAGTTGAGATTAACCTGCAAACATTTTGCGATACAATCCCTAAATTCCAAAGATGGAAATTGGCTACAAAGTTCCATGGACAGCCAGGACAGGGCGTCAAAGAATGGTGAAGAACACTTATCTCTTCAGGAGTACATCCCTAGGATTGAATTCACGATGCAAGATATTGTCCAGGAGGATGAAGCGGCCAAAATCCTTGCATTAACGAAGACTATTGGAGGACGACCAGAAGTAGAAGGTCGAATTATTTGTCAAACGTTTGGTGTGAAATTGCATGTTATCCGAAACCAAACTATTGATGGAAAATTAACTTGGTTTCACCAATATGTCGATGGAAACGGTTGTGGAACAGAAGAGCCGGATTATTTTGATAGCGAAACAATTCACGTCATCGAGAAGGAGAATAACGACTTCAGACCATTGCTAAGATCAGAACTTGCAGAAACAACGACACGATTTCTGAAGCAGAGAAGACAACTTTACCCGGATGAAATAATGAAAGCAATTGCTTCAAACGATCTTGAAGAATGCAAACTGTTAAGTGACATTCAAGTAACACCTTTATGGCCGTTTGACCATCCTCAGTGTCACAGTGAGACACCAGAAGAGTTCTTGCAACAAATGCTCTTCGATTGCCAAATTTTGCAACCGTTATCATCAGAAATGTTCGTTTACTTGGAAGAAGAACTACAGTTTCGGGCTTTGGCCATTAATGTATCAAGATTGGGCAAGAAATACACCACACCTGAAGACATCGTGGACACGGTTTGCACATCCTTGGTAAAGTTTAAACAGTACGTCGAAGCTACAATCTGCAAAAAAGGACTGTCTCATCGTCACTTAAATTTAGTTTACTTTTCTTTTGTGGCGGAAAAGTATGAGGAACTGTTGAAAACCTGTCAACACATCCCTCGCAAAGTGTTTAAGGAAATTGAGGTGCCCTTGACCAAACTTCTGTTTCCTCTTGTTGAATTTTCGAGATTCTGGTCAATGGCCAATCGTCTGAGAGCCCTGAAATTCGACCTGATAGCCAAGGCCAACGAACCAATCCGAGGCTGGAGTGAAGTTTTGCAGCGATTTGACAGAGTCGAAGAAATCAAAAAGTTTTTCGACAATTATCACTTCGGTCCAGTGCAATTTCATCTTGTTGATACACTAATTGAAGCGTTTCTAAAACTACAAACAGAAATCCGTCGTAAAGACGAGATAAATAAACAATCAAATAAACCGAGCTCTTACGATTTGTATTCGGTAATGAAGGACATTGCAACTCTGGATAAAATTTTGAAGTCCATAGACAATGCTCTAACTCTAAATATAACAGGTGAGGAGTCATCAAAAATTAACAGTACACAAATTGCAAAACTTGTGCTCGAAAGAGCTTTGCAAGTATGCGGAGAATATATGAAGAATGAAGATATGACTCCACATTTATCAGAAATCGGACAAAACAAACTACTGAAAGCAGACGTACCGATTGCGAAGATGACACGTTTGAGAAATATTTTGTCCCATTGTTCAACTATGATGGCCTTCACAAAACATACAGATGACATCGATATTGTTACGTTGAAAAATGTACAAAAGGATCTCGAGAAAATCAAACGAGTCATTGGCAAAGTTCTTCAGCAGAGGGAGTTTCTTCAAGTGAAGTTTCTGATGAGGGACATCCTATTGCAACAAGATTCCGGCATCAAAAACGACGTTGCCAAAGAATACGTGAAGGAAATTGAAATGTGCACAACCCGTGAAATGCTGAAAAAAGTCAGTGAACGAATGTGTTCATTATCATACCAACAAACAAAAACTTTTGAATTTCGTAACATTGAGAAAACGATTCAGGAAATTTTGTTTATGATCAACATTAAAGATGTCACTAATGCCATTCGGGTCCAAAGTGAAGCACTGTTGGGAACTTTACGAACATCTCGCCATACAAAGCTGCTGTATCCATTTCAACACCCAACGAATGCCAAAAATAGCGATTTTTTTTACAAATCCGATGTCAAGTCAAGCATAACTGCTATTTCAAACACACGAGGAATTGCCAATTTTTATTTTTCAAATTTGAAAGCTGACAAATGTAAAAAAATTGGAGACAGCTCCACTTTGGCAGAGATTTTCATGAATGATCTCGTGGATAGGGCATTACCCAAATTCAAATCCAGCTTGGGGTCGAATTTAACTGAAAAGGATTTTAAAGATTGTAAAACCGATTGCATTTACGCTGAAGTTATGAAAAAATTTGTACACGATCCAGAATTATCCGAAGACAGAATGAACGTTTATTTAAACAAATTATTCGAAGAATCCATATCATGCGAAGATATATTTGAACTAATGAAGTTACCTGATTCCAGTAATGTTGTTTTCCAAGATTTCCTCCAGAAGTACCAACAACGAGTAAAGTATCACTTAAAATCCAAAGAAATATTGGATGGAATTATCGAAAATACTATTGCTTCAGCCCAAGAACTTCTTCCGCTTGAGGAATTTGAACAATTGAAATCGGAAATGAAAAACAAAGTAACATTGAATTTTGCAAAAACCAAACTCGGCAATTTGTGCAGTGGAATAAAAAATGTTAGCAGGGAAGAATTTAATGACTTGGTTAGCAATTTCCAGAGCAAAGATCACGAAAAAGTATGGGGCAAGAGTTATTTGAATAGGCAAAAATGCAAAGGTCAAGTTAATAGAGTGAAGGACCCTTATGGTGACCTCCTCAAAGCAATATCAAAAGAAGAAGGATTTGATAAAACCCTAGAACATTTTCAAAGTTTCATAAAGGCGTTGACCATTAGCTCAAACAGTGCCCAGTTCTTAATGAAAATGTTTACGGAGGAAGTAGAAAAGCAATTTGAAAATCATTTTCTCAAAAGCATTGAAATACTCCAACAATTTGGACTCCAGGATGGCATTAGTGAAGAATTTAAGCAAAAATATAGGGATCAAAACGTTCTTTGTACAGCCATTGAGATGCTAGTGCTGCAATCGCTGACCACTTTAAAGGAAATATGCACTCCGAAAATGTTTTGGATAATGCAAAATGTAATTCAAATTTCCATTGCACACCTATCCAAAGAAAAGGTCACTAGAACAATGGCATCACTGCGCAACTATTTGGCCCATGGTGATGCTCTCGGTGATATTCTAACTACCAATGTATCAGAGATAGTTCTATTAACGGCTACAAATTTAGCACGAAATGGACTGGCAATCTTAGCAATCAAAACTATGATCAAAGATCATTTGAAAGATCTGGAAAGTAGAAAATTACTTGAAATGTGGCTTTGTAGCAAGACTGAAAATAAAATGTCATCTCTCGTTACGAAGAAATACAAAAGGCAAATTGAGATCATAATGAAATCGGATTATTGGATAAACATCACGTGGAGAACAAAATTAACTAAACTTATCAGCCAAGATCAAAGCCCGGAAGTCTGTGACAGAAATTCTGTTGATGTACTTTTCAAAGCTCTTGACCAAGAATTTGCAAATGCCGTATGCTTTAACGACATGAAGATGACCCAGTTTTGTCTAGGTAGATATGCCCATATGCGTGTCGAAGGAAATGCAGAATGTGCGATGCATTATGCTGCAGAAAATGGCTGTTTGGAGATAATAGACTTACTGATGAAGCATAAGTATCCAGTAAATCGTGTTTGTCAAAGAAACTACACGTCACTACACGTCGCAGTTTTCAGCGGCCAAACAGAAGTGGTCAAACATCTGTTGAACAAAAATGCTGATGTAGATGCCAAAGATGTTGATCAGTTGACTCCACTGCACATCGCAGCCATGATAGGCAGCAATGATGAAATACTTCAATGTTTAATTGAACACGGAGCAAATGTTCAAGGGTTAAGCAATACAAATATAACTCCTATGCATTTTGCTGCTTGGAATGGACATGAGGAAACTGTAAAGACCTTGTTGGATCATGGCACTGAAGTAGATGTGCTGGACAAGTTTTTTAGGACGCCATTATTTTTTGCTACATGGGAAGGCCATCACAAAATTGTCTCTTATTTATTGGAAAAAAAGGCAAGTGCCAATGGCAATAGTAATTGGAAAGTGCCCCCACTATGCGTTGCTACTGCAATGAAACAAGTTTCCCCCGATTTGGTAAAGTTGTTACTAAAAAATGGTGCCAATGTCAATGATGTTGACATCAACTTACAAACTCCATTGCATTACGTATGCTATCAAAATTGTACTGAAATTATCCCAGATTTGTTACAAAATGGAGCTGATTTAAATGCGAAAAATAAGGCAACATTTACACCACTTCACATTGCTTCTATATTGGGCAACGTAGACATTGCAAAGCAACTCCTGGAAAGAGGAGCCAACATCGATGACATTGACAGTGAGGGCCACACTGCCCTGCATTTTGCTGCGTTGAAAAATCACATAACGATGGCAGAACTTTTGATAAAGAGAGGAGCCAATGTTAACTTTGCTGGAGAACGGAATGTTACTGCATTTCACCTTGCCATTGACCAGCAACATTTTCAAATGTCTAAGTTGTTGTTAATGCATGGAGCAGATGCACATTCCCCGTATCTTAAGAAGACCAAAGAACCACAAGTTTTTAAGAATAATGGTTCGTTTTCTTATCCTCTAAAAGAAGCTATTTTCCACGGGGATGTTGAGCAAGTGGCTATGCTTCTGGAAGCTGGTGTTGACAAATGCAAAATCGATGATAGCGAGCTCACGTCATTACATTATGCAGCAGGATTAGGACAAGAGTGCATAGTCCAACTTCTAATAGATGCAGGAGTTTCTGTAAATTCCACTAATTCGAGTATGGCAACTCCTTTGCATTTTTCCGTTATAGCAGGACAGTTGAAAGTGACCCAATTACTGCTACAACACGGTGCTAACATCCATGCAGTTAATGAAACAAAATTAACCGCATTGCATTTTGCAGCTCGTGGGGGCTTTTGCAAAATAATTCAACTGTTGATTGCCAATGGTGCTGACATTCATGCTAGGAACGAAGACGATGTTAATGCACTTGCATTTGCGGTGATCTATGGGCAAATAGATTCCATGGAAACACTGTTGGAACTCGGCTCCAATGTTGATGAAAAGGGAAGGTTAAACCAAACTGCTCTTCATCTAGCTTGTTTAGCTTTTTCTAGGGAAAGCCAAGATGGTGATCAGATACCAGAGGATAAAACATGTGTTGACACAAACACAAAGTTAACGTTGGTCAAATTCCTACTTCAACATGGGGCAGATGCTAATGTTTGTGATTTGGTAGGAAAGACACCTTTACACTACGCAGCCGAAACTGGTGACGCCAATGTAGTTCAAGTCCTTCTGGAATATCACGCAAATATTAATGCAATCGACAGTTTAGGGGATACACCTTTACAGATTGCCAAACGAAAAGGCCATACTGAATGCTGCAAACACTTGATTACAAATGATGAGGTCGACAATCTGGAACAATCTGGGAAAAGCACATGTAATTCCATGGCATTGCCATCAAAATCTCAATCAGGAATTGACTCTTACGATGAATGGAAAGATAAGCTTTGTGAAGCTGTTCAAGAAGGAAACATCTTCTTGGTCAACAAGCTGCTTTCTGACAACCAACATTCAAACTCTTTTAATCCAAACGTCTATAATTTGTTGCACGTTAGCGTTACCAATGCCGATACTGGCATTACTCAGCTGTTACTAAAAAGTGGAGCAAACATAAATCAAGTAGATGAAGTTAGTGGCTTGACTCCGTTGCACTTGGCAGTGAATATTGGCTACTTGAAAATGACTAAGTTCTTGATCGACGAGGGCGCCGATGTTCATTGTTTGACGAAAGACAAAAAACAATCACCGATACATCTTGCTGTTCAAAACGAAAACATTGATATTATTAATATACTGCTGAGCATAGATGCAACTTTAGTCAACGAAGAAGATGACAATATGGACACACCATTAACATTAGCATGCCAAGCCACAAATATGGAAATGGTGGATTTATTGCTCGCTCAAGGCGCTCACATCAACTGTACAAAGTATGGTCAAGATGCTCCTATTCATGTTGCAATTTTAAAAAATCTTATTCCTCTTATCGATTTATTGCTAAGTCGAGGTGCGGACATCCTGACAATTGGAAAAGACGAGAATTCGTCTTTGCACTATTGCATGCAGCGTGGAAATATAAGCATCGCACAAAGAATCATGGATCTTGGTGTAAAAGTCAACTGCATCAACAAAGAAGGACAAACTCCTTTACATATGGCGGTAAAGAATGGGCACCACCATGCTATTGAATTCCTCATTCGTAATAAAGCAGAGGTAAACAGTGTCTTTAGTGGCACAGACAGTCCACTGCATTTGGCTGTCAGGAATGGGCACATGAAAACTGTTGAAATGTTAATTGAAAACAGCGCAGATTTAAATGCTACTAACGATCAATTGCAAACTCCTCTTCACATCGCAGCATTCAATGACTATTATGAAATTGTGAAGTTGCTACACAAGAAAGGTGCCAAGATAGATGTTATGGATAAATGCAGTTACACTCCATTGCTGTTAGCTATCCAAGAAGGCCATTACGGTATTACAAATCTTATGCTAACTTTTGACGCCAATGTTAATGTAAGCCTTGAAAATAAATGGACTGGCATACATCTGGCCATAATCAGAGGTGATTCGGCTATCATATCTGAAGTTCTGTTAGCTGGTGCTGATGTTAATTGCATAGGGAAAAATGGTTGGACACCATTGCATCTTGCTGTCTCCAATGGTTCTTTAGATAATGTCAGGCTACTGACTAGCAATGGAGCAGAAGTTAATATACCAGACATGAATGACCTAACGCCACTTCACATCGCATGCAACAACGGTTATTGTGATATTTCTGAACATTTAATAGCAGTAGGAGCCGATGTGAACATAGGCAATGACAAAGGTTATACTCCACTGATTCTAGCAATAAAGCAAGGAAATTCCAGAATGGCCCAGATTCTTATGGATAATGACGCAGATAAAAATCATATCAGCTGTGAGAGCATGACTCCGCTCCATTATGCTATTATACATATGCAGAGCAATGAAATGATGCACATTTTATTGAAGAATGGAGTCGATGTTAACAAGTTGATAGATAAGAACACGTTTCTTCACTTTGCTTGTTACTTTGGCACCGAACTTGCTGTTAAAACATTAATTGATCATGGCTTGAGCGTTAATGTGCGTATGACGAATGATGTGACCCCATTGCACCTTGCTGCCCTAAAAGACAATGTTCATGTCATTTCGGCTTTAATGGATGAAGGAGCGGACGTGAATGCAATGAACACTGCCATGCAGACACCTTTGCACGATGCAATTTCAATGAAACATATGGATGCTGCGAGGCTCCTTCTTGAAAAGGGTGCCAATGTAAAAGTGCTTCTTAAAGACAATGCAACACTTCTCCATCATGCATCCCAAGTTGGACATCACGAAATTATTGATGTATTATTAGATTCTGGATTAGAAGTGGATGCCGTTACCACATCAGGTCAAACATCGTTACATATAGCTGCCGAACATGGACATGACAAGGTTGTAAAGGCTCTTGTCAAACATGGAGCAAATACAAATGCCCAAGATCATTCCCAGAACTCTCCTCTTCATCTTGCATGTTTGGGAGGTCATGTAAACGTTTTGCAACATCTGTTCAATACCACAGAAAACAGCAGTGTCAAAGTCCCGATAAGCCAAGGTGCTTCAGCTTCCAAGTTTCCATGTATCGACAAAGCGAATAAAGAAAATCGTACACCTCTACAAATTGCAATTACCAATGGACATGATGACGTATCAATCGCATTGATCGAGATGGGGGCCAGCATAAACCTGCCAGATGACAATGGCGACACGCCATTGATGTTGGCCATTGAAAATCGTAGAGACGTCGTCGCCTACTGTCTGATCACAGCTGGGGCTGATGTCAATGCTCCGAACAGCACCTCACACCGGCCACTGCATAAAGCGAGTCATGTGAATAATGTGGAGATGTTTAAACATTTGCTGAAAAATGGTGCAAACCTTAATGAAATTCTTGAAAACCGAGGTACGCTGCTGCACCATGCATCCTGTATCGGCAGCGCTGAAATAGTCGAATTTCTACTTGAACTTGGATTAAAATCAGATGCTATCAATACCGAGGGTCAAACACCACTACATCTGGCCAGCAGCATTGGACATCCTAAAATCGTTGAAATGTTGCTGGAAGATGGGGCAAATCCGAATGCAGAGGATCAATCCGGCAAGACGCCTCTACAATTCTTGGCCTTTGGAGAGATTATGCACGCATCAGATAATGTCCAAGACAGCGAAAGAGGCAAGTACATACAAACAGCCAAACTCCTGATTATGAAAGGAGCAAATGTCGATGCTACTGACAAAAGCAATCTTTCTGCTCTTCACATTGCTGCCAGTCATCAGAGTACACAATTGGTCGAACTGATTCTGGAACATAAGGGCAATGCCAATGGCATAATAGAGGAGAATGTATACACACCATTACATTATGCCGCAGAAGGTGGATACACAAATATTATTGAAGTTTTATTAAATAATGGGGCAGTAGCGGACCGAAAAAACGAGCAAGAATCCACTGCATTGTTTCTTGCTGCCTTCAACGGTCATTTGGAAGCCGTCAAAATATTGTTGCAATACAATGCTTGTGTAAGCTCCAGAAATTTTCACGCCAGTGTATTGCACGCAGCAGTACATGGTAATAATTTAGAGTTAATCACATTGATATTGGATAAGCTGAAGACTGAATCCCAGTTTGAGAGTTTTATTAATGACCAAGATGACGATGGAGACACTGCGTTAATGTGGGCGGTACAAAACGAACTTTTGGACGCAGTTAACATATTGTTGCGATATGGTGCCAATGTTGATATCAAAAATAACTCTGGCATGACTGTAATCGAATTTTCGATGCAGAATGGACATAGCGAAATTTCGAAAATATTGGCTAATTACAAAGAACGTCTTGAAACGATATGAATTTTTTTTTGTCCACGACAAAACAATGTATTGTTGCATTAACAATATTCTAGAAAAACTTCAAATAAAGTCCATGTTGTACGTACTATTAATGAAGCGAACAAAACATGCACAAGAGAATCTGTTGCGGAAGATTATTTAAGTTATCAAAATCATTGATATTTGAATTGTTTTCGTGGTATAAATAATGCCAGTGCGACTAACCGACACGAACATGACACTATCCTGCAAATACAAAATGTAAAACAAGGTATTTAAGTAATCAACAGATATGATATCATATTTCTCAATTTTACTTTCATATGAATTGTGTGTGTCTATGTTAGTTTATCTTTTATTAATTCATTTATTATAATTTTGTTTAGTAATTCGTAAGAGTTCCTTAAGAGTTACCTTTTCTGATTATTGCATACAGGTAATAATATGTTTGTTAAATTATAAAATACTATTTTACATTTGTTATCTTATTTAATTGTCAGTTTCTTACAGAGTGGTTAATTGTTTTGTTTTTAATAATATCCATTCATACTTTTACACAACTGAAGATGATTTTAAGTTCGCAATCTTTAATGTAAAATTTCTCAATTAAGTAAACCAGTTGAACAACATAAAAGTAGCACATTCGTAACGTTATAAGTTATTCAGATAAGATAACGATTTTTATAAAGAAGTTGATCAAACTCAAAATAGTGCCAATAAATGCGTTCGCATTGCTTACTACAGCTGTCAGATAGAATCTAAACATACCCACGCATTCGATGACGTGTTAAAATTAACCGAAATCGGTCTAAAAATAAATGTAAGTTCTACCGGCATCAAGACTGGCATTGTATAGTAATAAGATTTGGGTGAGTCAAGGTCTCGAGCTCGCCATATAAACTGACGACATCCTTGCTACTTATTACAAAACCAAAGAAAGTAATGGTGGAGACTGGGACTCGTCTTTACCGCAGTATTATGTAAGTATTCATTCTTTCTAAAATTAATTTATCCATAAAAGAATTGAGGTACAGATAATAGGATATTATTTTGAATGCCAGCAATTTGGAGTAAGCCAACAGCCGGCTTAGGGGCCAGTTAAAAAAGGACGTTCTCAAGAGGGGGGTAAGGACTCTGCAGGCATGTGGACAGGGGGAGGGAGGGGGTAGCCATTGTGGACGTCCACTAATAATGGCATTTTACAGTTCTTGGATTTTCTGTTAAATTAAGTTGTAAAGGTCAGTGAAAGGGGAAATAGACACCAGAAGAAATTTATCCCCATTCCCAAACGTGCTTGTATTTTTAAAATCTAGGGAAAGTCAGCAATTATGCCTAACTTTGTATTAAAGACCAATTGAATGCTGGAATTTCCCTTCGAGGTCAGAAAATTTTCATTTATCAGAAAAATGTGGAAAAATGTCATGGAATTGGTAGCGTGTAGTGTTGGAAAATTTATAGGATGGCCGGGCCTTTATTCCAAACAATGATCTGGACACCCTATTGTTAAAAAAAAATTAAGGACGTCTATTAGGGAGGGGGGTGGACTCTGGGCTTATATGTTCACCATGTTGACAGGGGGTAAGCGGAAGATGAGGCGGGAAGAAGGATGGGGGAGGGGGGGGGGGAAAGATAAGGGGGGCGATTTTTGAAGGAATTTCGGGGACGTAGTTTTTGAATGGCCCCCTTGCCATATCCGTATTTACTTGAACAAGAAGATTAAAATACAGGCCATGGTGAAGTGATTTATGACTTATCCTAATATAATCTTGTAATTTCACGTCGGTAATCTGCTTAATATCTTGCACGAGCAAACATGTTTTTATAGGTATATACGTAAACATTATCATGAATTAAATTATAGCAAAACACCTTTGAGTAAAATATTGCAGTACATTGTGCGTGCATATAAACTTGAACATTTCTTGAACTTAGCTGAATTTTCTAATTTAGATTTAGAATTTTACTTTTCAGAAAAACACAGGATCGAGTCAATTACCCGCTGCATTTTTAAAGTTTAAAGGATTTCTAAATTACTATATTTCCAAAATACGGTATAAAGTTTTCATTTTTATTCAATCTATAGTCAAAATATTGTTTTCATTTTGTTTAACATATTTCACTCAATTTTCTGATTAGTATATATAAGTGTTTACTTGGAAACAACATGGAGAAAACGACATCAGGGAACATTGAGGATGAAGATGGGGATGAAGCAACCAAACATATTTCACATCAATGTCACAATTCGGACTCCAAATGCAAAGGAGACTGCTTTTTTGAATCTATTGCACAAGCACTATTGCAAGCCAAACCTTCAGAAACAAACATCAACGTGAAATGTTTGCGAAAGTTATGCGAGCAATTTGCGAAAGAAGCTATGGAATCAAACCAATCATCTTGGTTCATTGATCACATGGACAAAGAGCTCAGAGAGGGACGTCTATCTCATCAAGAATACATCAGTCGCATAGGATTGACTACATGGGATGCCAGCCATGGTGAGACAATGAATTTCAATGACGTTGTTTGGGGACAAGTGGAAGTGGAAGGTCGAATAATCTCCGAGAAGTATCATGTCCAACTACACGTAACTGAAACCAAAATCGTGAATGGACAAGAAAGGCTGACTGACCAGTACATGGATAAAGATGGTAACATATCAACCGTTTGCAGCTACAATGAAGATGAACTAATTCACATCCTCAGCAAAGGAAATAAACATTTTGAACCTGTTTTAAGTTCAAAACAAACATCATCGAACTATTCTCAAGAGGATAAGACAATGGACAATTGTTATAAAAAGTTCGTTGAAGTAATTCAATCAAATAGTGTGCCAGATTTGAAAGATGTTCTGGATTTATCTTCAATGAAGGAAACTCATGATTTTAAATTTCTAGAGGAAAAATTTGGCATCCGAAATGTGTTTGCAGTCATGGTACATTTATCGAAGAAGTTTGTGAGTGAAAACGAGCTCCTGAAGGTGGTTTGCACATCATTGGAATATTACGTCAAATATGCCGAATTTTTTCTTATCCAAAAAGGTGTAACTCACCATCGTTTAAACCATACGTTTTTTTTATTGGTGTCAGAAAAGTATGAAAATTGGATGGAGATTCGTAACACAGCTAATGATCAAATTGTTAAATCCATTCCTAGAAAACTGTTTAAGGAGATTCAAGTGTACTTGACAAAACTCCTGTTCCCACTGGGTGAATATGCAAAAATATTATTGATGAATGACCAACTCAGACAAATGAGACTAGATTTCTTGAAAGTCAATGAGTACCCGATGAAATACTTGGAAAATGCCCAAAAGCACGAGTATTTCAATGAAATGGACAACATAAAGGCCCTATATCAGATGTACAACTTTGGGGAGTTCCAGCTAAATTTAGTCAACGACTTATATAATGCATTTGCAAATGCCAACAAACAAACTGAACATGAATTAAGTACAAACATCGAACAGGTAAAACTGGAGCATTATTTGATAATGAAAGATATCTATGTTCTGGATAGAATATTAAGCTACGTTAACCTCGCTTTATCAATGGAAATAAAAGCAGAGGATATGACTTATGTGGATAAATTAGTGCTTGAGAGGGCGTTACAAGTAACTGGAGAGTATTTAAAAAATACTGATGATGCCCCAAATTTATCAGAGGAAGTTCAATCAAAACTTAACGAAACAGGGTTGAAAGTAGACACACTTACAGATTTGAGAAATATGCTTTCGCATCATTCTACCAAACAGGCTTTTTCTGACAGCAACAACACTGAAGGGGAGTTATTATTAGGAAATACACGAGCAGATCTTCAAAAAGTCAAAAAAGTCATTGCGAAGGTTGTAAGGCAACTGAAGATGAAACAAATCCGCCTACTACTTGCAGAAACTCGCAGTAATGTTTCTGGCTCAAAAAGCAACAATAAACAAGTTGTAGAACAAATACAAAGTGTATTGGACAATGTCATGCAAGACACACCATCTAAAGACATGAAACAATCATTCGAAGTATTGTTAAACATTTTGAAAAAACACACCAACGAAGAACTCGGCGACATCAAAACCTCAGTACAGGAACTTTTATTCGTAATTCTTCCAGATGTTATTTTACAACCTTTAAAAAAGAAAGAGCAAGAAATCTGGATAAATTCATCTCTATTTCATAAAATCAATGACGGAAAATTAGGATTTTTTGATAATGATTGGCTAGACAATAACTCTGCAATAACGAAAATATCCAGCCTGAAATTAATTGAAAAATACAAACAAACCAAATCGGGGATAGATGATGTTAGTTTAAATGCATATAGTCTAACATTAACCGATGTGTTCTTAACGGTTGTATCAGAAAACTTGTTTTCCAACAAACAATTGAAAGCAAAGACCAAAAAATTGAAATATGGATTTCAAACGGATTTGAACATTAATGCATTTGAGAAAGTTGGAATACAAAATACATTTTTACAAACTGTATTTAGCTCAATTAATAAAAGCAGTTCCGAAGATGAGTTAAACGTAGTTTTGGAGAAGTTTCTGAAAGGATCTGAAACAGCTGATAACGTATTCAAGTTTCTAAAGATTGAAGAAAACCAAAAAGCAGATTTTCAAAGCCTTCTTAGTGAATTTAGGCTACAAATCACACAGCTTTCTAAACCTATTGAAGTGCTCGATAAGATTTTAGAAACGGCAGTAACAGCAGTGGAAAATCAATTTGACGCTGAAGATTTTCAACAAATAAACTTGAAAATGAAAAACAAAAAGGAGACCCACATTGCGAAAACTACACTCGCAACATTATGTGGTGGAATTAAAAACTTACCAGAATCGACGTTTCTTCACTTAGTTGAAAATCTGCACAGTGATGCTAACGAAAAAAAATCTAAGGAATGGTATTCAAACCGAAGAAGTTGCAAAACAAGCATTGACAGAGTGAAAGATTCCTATGGTGATTTGCTAAAAGAAACTGGAAAGGATTTAAAAGGCATGAGAAAAGGTTTTAATAGTTACACCGACAGTTTAGAAATCAAACCAGAATATGCTGCGACCCTATTGAAGAAACAAATCGGTCAAGTCATAGAAGATCATTTTGAGAAACAATTTCAAAACACTGTCAGAATGATCCAGAATTTAAGAGGTGAAATTGAAAAACACGATGCACAAGAACTCCAAGATGATGTTAAATCTCATTTTATGCATAAAAAAAGAATGATGGCAGCTCTGGAAATGATAGTCTTTAAAGCCACCAATATCATAGGTGCAATTTCTACACCAGACATCTTTAAGAAATTGGAAAAATTAATTCACGTTACAATTGGACGTTCTTTAAGCAAAAGTCCCGCTAACTTTTCAGTAAGAAACTACTTGGCCCATGGAGATGCAATTATTGAAATGCGAAATGCATATCTGTCAGAGTATCTTAATTGCGTGGCAGATTATTTAGTACAACATGGACGCGTAATCATAGCTATCAACAGAATCATGAATGACACGATAAACAGTTCTGTTTTGCTAACATTTTTAAGTATTCAAAGTCTGAATGAAATCCTCGACCAAAACCCTATTTTGTATGGTAGGGAAATGGAAATAGTCCAACAGTCGGAATACTGGAAAAATCAGAGCTGGAAGACAGATTTACTAAATATTCTAATTGAAAAAGTTGATGGACAGGCTACAATGCTCCCAAATTTCGATCTTTGTGATTTCATCAAAATATTTCACGAAGAAATGTGTACTGCCGCGAGTTTTGGTGATTACAACAGTATTCAATTCTTTTTAAATTGTTGCCAATCTGGAAAAATCAATCGTTTGAACATGTTGCATTATGCAGCTGAAAATGGAAACTTGGATGTTATTCGTCTGTTGTTGAAACAAGGTTTCAAAATTAATGAAACTGACGACACAAATTGCACTCCGTTGCATTTGGCTGTTTTAAATCAAAGGAAAGAAGCAGTTGAACTTTTGCTGGTCAATAAAGCAGATGTCACAGCAAAAGATGACAATGGCTACAGTGCATTACACATGGCGGCGTATTTAGGCAACGCAGATCTTGTTCTGTATTTAATCAAGAGTGGTGCTGACTCAAAAGCTTTGAGCAAATTTAAAGTAAGTCCACTGTTACTGGCCGCTTGGAATTGCCACTACGACGCCACTGTTGCTCTGATCCAAAAAGGCGCCCAAGTGAATTTGTCCAATGATTTGTTCATGACACCCTTATTCTGTGCCGCTGCTAAAGGCCAATACGAGATAGTCAAACTATTGCTGAGCAATGGTGGTGAAATTGATGGCAATCCGAGCTGCACGTGGTCTCCAATTCAGGTAGCAACAATCGTAAAGCAGCAACGTGTGGTTGAACTGCTCATCGACGAGGGTGCAAAGGTCAATTTCAGAAACGTTGGTAATCTGACACCGTTGCACTATGCCAGTACAGTCAGTATTGCTGAAGTTTTGTTAAATGCAGGTGCTGATGTGAATTGCTCCAGCGATTATGGCACACCACTTCATACTGCCGCTCACATGGGTTTTGCGGAGGTGGTCAAATTGCTGGTTAAAAAAGGGGCGAAAATAGATGCTCCCAATAAAGATGATTTCACGGCCATTCATTTTGCTGCAAGCAGAGGTGATGTTGAGATGATGAACGTACTGATAGATGCAGGGGCCAGTGTCGACATTGTCGCTGACAGTGTTTCCAACAAGTATAAGAATGTCACGCCTCTGCACTTAGCCTGTTCTTATAGACAACCTAAAGCAGTCTCAGTCTTGTTGCAACACAAAGCGAATATTAACGCCGTTTGTTGGGAAACAGAAACGAATAAAAACAGAGTCCAATCGCATTGGCCATTGAAGTTTGCAGTCGTAAACCAAAACTTTGACATTGTAAATCAGTTATTAGAACATGGTGCTGATGTGAACCTAGTGGATGACATGGATTTAACAACGTTACATTTTGCAGCACTGAAAGGTCCTTCTCTCTTGGTCAAACAATTACTCGAAAAAGGTGCTGATGTCAATGCAATTACCAAAGTCAAAATGACCCCTATTTATTACGCTACTCTCGTAGGTTTTTGCGATGTCATGGAACTACTTATCGACCATGGTGCTGACATCTATCACAAAGTACGAGGTGAAACCTTGCTCCATGTAGCGACCCAACGTGGGCACGTAAAAGCAGCCAAATTATTGATAGACAAAGGCATCAAAGTTAACGTCAAAGGCGTTCACTCAAAAACAGCGTTGCATTGGGCCTGTGCAGTATGGGACAGTCAAAATGTTAGTCCAACAAACAATCACTCTAAACTCGAAATGGTGCAAATGCTGCTCGACAATAATGCGGATCCCAACGCTCCAAACTTTATCCACGACACGCCTTTACACATTGCGGCCTTTAATGGGGACCCTGACTTGGTCAAAGTATTGTTAAAGTACGGTGGAGATGTGAATGCGAGGAATTTAACAAACGTTGAAGGTTTGTACGTCACACCCATGCAAGCAGCCATGCAAAATGGACACGCCGAATGCTTTACAATAATGAAATGTTGGGACAGTAACACCACACATCCAAGAACCGACGTTAGTGCAAATCCCAATAAAAACAAGATTGAAATAGTCGGAAACGAACAGTTGTCCACAGCAGAGGAAAACTGGATCTCAGAACTTTGCAAAGCTGTTATTTTAGGCGAAAATATAGATGTCATTGACAAGTTACTGGCTGAGAAAAATACATATGCAAGAATCAATCTCAATAACTACCAACTTTTGCATATTTGTACAGCGAAAAACGATGTGACATTGATGGAGAAGTTGATAAAACATGGTTTGGACATTGATCATTTAAGTATCGAAGGATTATCACCGTTACATTTAGCAGTGAAATTTAAGTATCCAGAAGTCACGATGAGCTTACTCGAATTAGGGGGTAATGTAAACGCGTTAACAGTGACCCAAAAACATTCAGCTTTACATATTGCAGTGCAGAATGAACACATAGTCACCTTAAATATGTTGTTGATGAGAGATGGCATCAATCTTGAATCGAAAAACATCAACGATGAAACACCGCTTATTTTAGCTTGTAAAAATGGCAGCGAGGACATTGTCAGATTGTTAATACAACATAATGCTCGAATAAACCAGGACGATGAAAACCAAGATGCTGCAATTCATGCAGCGGTCAAAAACAATCAAACATCCATTGTTGATATTCTGCTTAGCAAATGTGCCGACACTACCACAGCCTCTGGCAAAGGGGGCAATCAACCATTGCATTATTGCATACACAATGGCAACCTGGCCATCGCAGAGAAGCTAATCAAGAAAGGTGCATCTGTAAACTGTGTCAACGTCAATAATTACACGCCTTTACACATAGCAGTAAAATTGGGCAATATTGAAGCGGTTGAGTTTCTGCTTCAGCACCATGCCAAAGTCGATGGTGTCGTTGCAGACACAAACACTCCATTGCACCTGGCAGTGGCAATGGGAAATTCAACAATTGTGGAAATATTACTGGCGAATAATGCGAATGTCATTGCTCAAAACGGAAAAAAACAAACAGCCCTCCATCTTGCAGCCATCAAGGGTGATGATGTCATCGCAACGAAACTGCTCCAGAAAGGAGCTGAAACAGAAATCACCGACAAGAACAAATGCACACCATTATTTCTAGCAATAAAGCACTTCCATAACTTCGTCACTGAACTCCTGTTGCAAAATGGTGCCAATGTGAGTGCAGTGTGCGAAGATCATTTGCCCACAATACACATGGCGGTGAAAAGCTCCGATGTTGACATCATTAAAATGGTTTTAGATAAAGGAGCCGATGTTAACTGTACTCAAAAGAATGGATGGACACCTTTGCAC
This sequence comes from Julus scanicus, assembly GCA_034698625.1. Classification (NCBI taxonomy): domain Eukaryota; kingdom Metazoa; phylum Arthropoda; class Diplopoda; order Julida; family Julidae; genus Julus; species Julus scanicus. The sequence goes on along the minus strand of JAQGBW010000040.1, from coordinate 57,142 downwards.
TTGGCAACCGCCAATGATTCCCTGGCTGTTGTAGCCCTATTGATTGAACGTGGAGCGAAAGTCAACATGATGGACAAAATGAATGAAACTCCAATACATATCGCTTGTTATTCCGGATTTTATGAAGTAGCCGAAAAGTTAATCGCTGCAGAAGCCAATGTCAACTGTTTCAGCTTGGAGGAATTCTCACCTTTGTTCATGGCAGTCGAGCAAGACAAACCGGATATCATCGAGCTACTGCTCGCTAACAGAGCTGATGTCAATCTGACTTCTCCCAATGCCCACATCTGCGCCATGGATGCCGCCATAAGGAACATGGATTTGAACATGGTGAAAATCCTGATCGATAACAATGCCGATGTTACCATAACATCCGAAAATGGTATCAGCTTCATGCACAGCGCTGCATACAACGGAAGTAAAGACATTCTTGAGGTACTACATACTAGTGGATTATCCGTTGATGTGCGCATGGACACTGGGGCGACGCCATTGCACGCTGCCGTTGAAAGAGGTCACACCAACTGCGTTCAATATCTAATTGAAGCAGGAGCTGACATTAATGCAACCATGGAAGAAGACAATGCCACGCCACTTTGTATTGCCATACAAAACGAACACGAGAACATTGCCATGGCCTTAGTGGCGTTGGGTGCTGATGTGAATTTGCCAAACGTAGATGGGGATACCCCGTTAATGTATGCCGCGCAAAAACGTATGCCCAATGTGGTTCTTTGTTTGATAAATAAAGGGGCAAATGTCAATGCGGTAAACAATGATTCCCACACAGCACTCCATGTCGCCATTTCGAGAAAAGACTCAGAAACTGAGCAGCATTTGCTCAAAAATGGAGCAAATGTCGATACGGTGACAAATGTTGGAAATACAAGTTTCCAGTAGCAAGGTCGTGAATGCCACAAACAATTCCTCTATTTTATATTACTACTAAAGACTGGTGGAAATGTGAAAAAATGCCACAAAACCAAATTTTGATGCTAAGATTAGCATAACTTATAATATACTATTGTTATTAAACGTGTAAATATTTTTCTTAAACTGATTTCTTTCAAAGATTGTCTTGAAGATTGTTTGGTTAGAGATTTGAAAATAAACTCGTGAGACCATGACATCCGGAAAATAAAAGATCAAATGCTGTGTACTGCGAAAGTCAAAGCCAAAATAGCTGTAATCAAATTAATCACAGAGTGATTGAATATCACCCCAAGTTTAATGAGAACCATCCATGGGTCAATCATCTTTTATTTTTGCATATTTTGCTATAATAAAAGTGTTACCAAATTTAGTATAGAAATAGTATGTTTCTAATGAAGTGTCGAGCATGCATCGATATCATAAATACGTTTAATGTATATGCATTATGTTTCATGTTATCAGTGAATTAAAAATGTATTATCATAGAAACTACTTAAACATAAGCATCTTGTTTCGAGTTAAGACTGAGATTTTAAGGTCATATAAAATACATTTTACATGTTTGCACATACTGTTCACAATGAGTAATAAAAAAGTAGAACCCAACTAAAAAATTCGCCATGAAAAGTATTTATGAACGTAGTGTAATTCCTCATTAAATTTTAAGAGTGAAAAATTGGTATCCGTCATTTTTAAACTTGCAAACTAAGACAAACGTTAGTTATATGATGATTAACAAAACCTTTTTCGCGTTTTATTTCATAACTTCATAAACCTCCTTATGGTGGAACAAAATAAAGACAACATAGTTAAATAAAGTACTTGTTTTATACAAATTTAAACGCTAAAATTCCAGTATGCATGATACACATTCACAGGAAATAACTTTCAGTATTGATTTCATTGAATTCTGTACCAAATTATCTTCAATTGTATTTATAAAATCATCTTTACTTTTCCTGTCTATGTTATGGTAGTACTTATGTCCCGGTATGTTGAAAGTTATTACTGTTATGAAATAGTATTTAAAGCTGTATTGCAGAATTGTCTTCGTTTCGAATTTAAACATTTGATTTTCTCCCAATGATATGATTTCTCCCACGAGGGATCAAATAAATTATAAAAACTATAATTTTTTGAGTTTGTTATTTATAACATTATTATTTGCTATGTCTATACGAATAATTGGAAATCGAAAGTCAGAATAAATGATTAAGATTTTACGTGGATTCTTCTGTTTTCGAATTTGAAGATTACCCAAGTACTTATCTAATATTAGGAATAAAAAGGATTTATTAGGGCGCACATTTTAAGTCTAACAATTAGGGTTCATGAAATCTGTAATCCAGGGTGGGATTTTATGGCAGAGCTAGAGGATGTTGCACTCATAATTTCAAATAGTGACTCACACACTTAACCAGTGGGTTAAAATTCCCTCGTAGCTCTCAAATGCAACCGTAAAACTCGTCAACCAATGAAAAGTCAAGGTTAATCAGTTTCTTAAAGAGAAAACATTTTTCGGAAATCTATATTTGGATTCCTTGTAGTAGCCTCGAAGTACTACGTCCACTTTAGTTTTATAAGTGGCTGAAGTTATATATATAGAGAGAGAAATGCCAAGTCCAGATTGTTGAAGTAAGAATTTGAGTGTGTTTAATTTAGTGAATGATTATTACCGTTATATTGAGCTCTAACTGTTTAACATATATATAGAAAAACAAGCTGAAAAGATACATCTACAAATGAACAGTTCATCGTTTTCAGTATCTTAGGTAAGTAAACTTATATTCAGGGCAATTAAAAAAATAAAACGATGCAATTACTTACGTGCAACTTATTAAATTCATTTATCCCTATTAAACTGTTGAATCGTATCCTAAATTTATATTTTTCTCTTTTTATATAGTATTATAAAAAATATACCAGAAATATATAAGTCAAACTTTAGTTTTTGGCGTTGATACTTTTAATTTAGTTATTTAAAACCTAATTTCAAATTACTAAGTTGTATACAGTAGGTCTTATTTACAACTTAAAGAAAGGAGCCATTAAAAACAACGTATTTTTGTTTACAAATTCAAATCGTACGTTTTAATTGTTAACGCTCGTCCTTTGTGAATTTCAGTCCTGCAATATACAAATTTTGTTTGACGTGAATCAACTATATATAGCCCGATAATAATTGTAATAAGTTGTTGCAGTAAATAAGCTATACTTAAGGTAAATCGGAGCATTATTTTATAATCAGGTAAGCTCGGTTCTCGATTCTTAAATTTTTTAGTCTAATAAATGTATAAATTGCATATTATTTGTAGCATTGACAACAACACTGGGAATCTCAAAGACGAGACGCAATGGACAAATGCAAAAGTATTCCTGACAATTTTCATATCAACGAAGGCAGCGGTTGCTTTTTTGAGTCTGTAGCTCAAGTGTTGGCACAAATCAAACCATCAGAATTAAACATTACCGGAGACACCTTATTCAAGCAATGCAACACATCCATAACAATTCAAATGACCAATCAGTTGCCGTTTGAAGAAGCAGAAAATGCTGGACGAACAATCTGCGAGAATTATAACGTGAGACTGCATATCATAAAAATTCAAAATAAAGACGGAGAAGAAATATGTAATCATAAGTATGTAGACAAATACGGTGCCAAAGCTATGCAATGCAATTGTGAAGACGATGACATGATCCACATCCTATTTAACTACAATGATTTTCGTTTCAAACCTATTTTGCGCTTACTAAATCATGTGCCAAAGACAACATCATCGTCTAAACCGAATGGATATCCCAAACTCCATGACGATTTTACAAACGCTATTAAGTCCAATGGTATTATAACACTCAAGGAACTGCTGAAAATATCCCCAAATTGGCTACTGGAACATTTCCCATATTCCTCGCAAACGATGGACTTGGATCTACATATACGTGAACAAATGCATTGTTTCCTCGATGAATCGTTTGGTCTACAAAAATTATATGTTAGCATGGAAGATTTATCGAAAACATATGTAACAGAAAATGAATTGTTGGATGTTATTTGTGCATCGTTGGAAACCTTCAAGACATATGCGGATTATTTTCTAGTCAAGAAAGGGTTAAGGCAACATCGAATGAATCTGGTTTTCTTTTCGTTGATCGCTGAAAGGTATGAAAACTGGATGCAAATTCGTATTAATCAACAAAATGGCGTGGAGATTAGTCGAAAAACGCTTAAAGAAATACAATTGCATTTGACCAAACTGTTGTTTCCTCTTGATCAGTACAACAAACTTTTTTCAACCAAAGACAAACTCAGGATAATCAGACAAGAGTACTTGAAAAGCCACAAGCATCCATTCAGTTGTTGGGAAACATATCGAAAAAGTGTGACTGAAACGGAGGAAATGAACACAATTTATCAGACATATCGCTTCGGGCAATCACAATATAAGTTAGTGAATGCTCTGTCAGATGCATTCAATAAAGCAAACAACAAGACTTTACCTACCACCCAGGCAACTACCGTCGACAGCAAACCCTATTTGATAATGAAGGACATTTATGTCTTGGACAGAATTCTACATTACATCGATCTCGCATTATCCAAGGGATTGTACAGCAACGAGGTGTCATATGTTGACCAACTAGTTCTCGAAAGAGCATTGCAAGTCACTGGAGAATACATGAAGAACACGGATGAGACACCTAATTTATCGGAAGATATCCAAATCAAATTAGCGGCTGCGGGAGTGCAAATTAAGCTTCTAACAGAAGTGAGAAATATGCTCTCGCATTACACTTCCAAGCAAGTTTTCTCGGAAATCAATGTAAATGATAGGATTTTGTTAGAAAACGTTCACAAAGACCTCGAAAAGGTTCGAGGAGTTATTTTAAAAGTTTTAAGGCAAGTAAAAATTAATCAAGTTCAAAATCTCTTATGCAATGATGAGTCGATTCCCGACAATGCACATGTAGAAGTCGTTACACAAATCAAACATATTTTGGAAGACATTAAACTGAGCATGTCAAAACACGATATCAAACTATCCTTTGAAAAGTTGATGAGCATTTTAAAAGAATTTGGTCTATCTGGAGACATCGATATGACAATCCATGAGATATTATGCGTTATTCTTCCAGATATAATCCAAGAACGAATGCAACTGCAAAATGAAATACTTGTGACAAAGTCAGAGATTTTTCAACAATATCACGACCACAAATTCGGAATTTATGACCATGATTGGACAGATTGCAAATCAGTCATTACCAATATATCCAGTCTCAAAGAAATTGAAAAGTTCAAAAAAACAAAACTAACTGATAGCAACAACAGCAGAAATTTACATGATCTAAGTTTGGCTAGCATCCTTGTTAAAGTAATTATGGAAGAAGCTCTTGTCAAGAAAGATTTTAAAGCGATAATTGTAAAACTAAAATATGGATTTCAAGCGGATTTGGATACTGCGAAGTTGAAAGAAAAGAATAGCTCATCAAACACATTGTTTCTCGATGCAATAAGTGAAATTGCAAACAGTAAGCTGGATGATCAGCTAAATTATTTTCTGGAAAAATTTCTCGAGGATTCTGATTTAAACGATTTACAGAGATTAATGAAAGTTCAGGAAACACAAAAGCAGGATTTTCAAAATTTGCTGAACAAATTTCGAGTTCAAATTGCCACAATTGTTAAATCCACGCAAGTAATTGATAACATTCTAATTCGAGTATTTGATAGCATTTCAAAACTGGCAGCCGACATTCCTGAGACGACCCTCACTGAAGAACATTTTGAAATGTTAAATACAGAAGTAGAAAATAAAAGGCTAAATCGTATTGCAAAAATGAAACTAACCATTTTGTGCGGTGGAATAAAAAAAGTTCCGCAAGACGAGTTTGACAGTCTCGTGAGCAAATTTAAGTGCAACGTTCAAAAAAAGGTATGGGATGAATGTTACAAGAATCGAAGAAAGTGCAATACCATTTTGGACAGGGAAGTGAGCGACCCTTATGACAAACTCGTAAATGCAATGGAAAAGGGACTCGATTTAAACGGCATGAAACAAAGTTTCATCAATTTTATCGAAAGCTTGCAAATTGTGCCAAAAAGTGCCACGACTTATTTTAAACAGAAAACGGAGGATGCCATTGAAGCTATTTTTGAAGAAAACTTTGAAAAACAATTTAATGATACGCTAGGAATAATGAGAAAATTAATGGAGGAAATCGAAAATTACGATGATAATGAATCCCAAAATGAACATTATCCAAGATGGAAAACGAATGAACGACTGAAAGCTGCTTTAGAAATGGCAATCCTAAAAGCCTTAAACACCCTCAGTGTAATCTCAACTCCAAAAGTGGGCAAAAAATTAGAAAAACTGATACACACCTCAGTGGGACATATAATGGAAAACACGTTTAATTATACGCCATTACGAAATTATTTAGCGCATGGGGATGCCATGATTGATATGCGAAATACGAAAATGAGAGACTATCTCAGGATATTTGCTGGCATTTTAATACAAAATGGCCGTGCAATTATAGCCGTTAACAGAATATTAAATAACACGAAAAACTGTTCGTTTCTCCAAACCATTCTTGAGGACGAAAACCTAATTCGTGTCGTGGAACAAAACCCAGAAATATTTGAAAAGGAAATTCAGATAATCATGGAATCAGAATACTGGAAGAACAACCATTGGAAAACCGATTTGCTGAACACGCTAAAGCAAGAAAGCACAACAGAAGATGCGAAAGAATTTGCAGATTTCAGTTTTTCAGAATTTATTGAAATTACCAAACGTGAATTACTCTCTGCCGTAAGCTTCGGTGATTTACGAAGCACGAAATTCTTTTTGAATCATACAGTCGAAAACTGCGACAAATTTAACTTCTTGCATTTTGCTACAGAAAATGGCAATCTGGATGTCCTTCGTTTTTTGCTGGAACAAGGATTTCAAGTGAATGTCACCGATCAAATAAATTACACCCCATTGCATTATGCTGTCTTAAATCAAAATACAGAAGCTGCAAGATGCCTATTAGAAAATAATGCCAATGCAAGAGCGAGAGATGACCATGGTTATACTCCTTTACACATAGCAGCATTTTCTGGTGCCACGGACATAATCCTACTCTTGCATCAACATGGAGCAAAAGTTCATGAGGTCAGTGAGTCCAAAGCAACACCGCTGCTATTATCTGTTTGGAATGGACGTGTTGGTGCAACTCAAACCCTTATTACTGAGGGTGCTCTGGCGAACATGAGTGACGATTATTTAAGCAGACTCGCATTTTTAGCAGCGGATGAAGGACATGACCAAATAATGCAATCATTGCTAATCGGAGGCGTTAAGATAGACAGTTCTGTCGCGAACTCATGGACACCCCTGCACCAAGCAACAAGAAAAGGACATCTGAAAGTGGTTAACTTGTTGATCGGTCATGGTGCCAATGTCTCTGTGGAAGACGCAGATGACGTCACGCCTTTGCATCTAGCCCACAGCACCCCTATTGCAGAAGCTTTGATAAACGCTGGAGCAGATATCAATTGCTTAAGCAATCTCCGAACTCCACTTCACGTTGCTGTTGGTGAGGGAGCTTCCCAGGTGGTTCAAACGTTGCTTCAAAAAGGCGCTAATATTGATGCTCGCACAAAGGATAGTTGGCTGGTATCGCACATAGCTGCAAGCAACGGATATGTTCAAATCATGGAGTTTTTATTAGAAGCAGGAGCTAGTGTCAACTCTGCAGCTTTTCTAAGCGCCGATGTGCGGAGAAATGTCACCCCATTATACTTGGCATGCTTATACGGTCATTCGGACATGGTTTCCTTTCTTTTGCAGAATAATGCCAATGCTAATGACATTAGCTACGAAATTGTCGGAGAACACAAACAACGATTTGAATGGCCATTGCAAATTGCAATAGCTCATCAATATTTTGAAATGGCGGACATCTTATTGGAGCACGGTGTCGATATTGCCATTGTGGATGACAACGATTTAACCGCCCTGCATTATGCTTCTTATTACGGTCCTCTGAATGTGGTTCAAAAACTTCTGGAAAGAGGGTCCAATATCGATGCAGTTACTAAAGACAGCAAGATACCAGTTTATTGCGCTGCTTATTCAGGTTCCTTAGACATAATTCAACTTTTAATCGATCAGGGGGCTGATCTGGATCACATGATGGAAGGAGAAACGTTATTGCACTTGGCGGTGAGGATTCAAAAACCCAAAGTCGTCGATTTGCTATTAAAAAACGGATTCAAGATCAATGCAGAAGGCAAATTGAAGCGTACAGCCCTGCATTTGGCTTGCATTGTTGAATCTAACGATGAAGACACATCCAATGACGAAATAATGCATTTACTACTCCACCATGAAGCGAATGTTAATGCGGCTGATTTCTACAACGATACACCTTTGCACTTTGCAACTAAAGTTGGTAGCACTGATGCAGTAATAGCTTTAATGAAGTCTGGTGCAAATCCAAATGCAGTGAATAATGCAAATACTACTCCTTTGCAGATAGCGAAGCAACAATGGCACGATGAATGTTACGTGTTCATGGTAAACAACAACAGCAACACTTCAAATATGAAAAAACAAGTAAACCAAAATACTCACACACACCTTCCTACTGCAACGAGGTGTAAAACTGTAGAGCCGTGGATTAAAAATCTTTGCAGAGAAGTTATCTCTGGAAATGATTCGAAAGACGTTCAAGACTTATTAATCAATAAAATGCACGCAAGTCAGATTGTAGATCTCAATAATTACCAGTTGCTTCACATATGCGTTTTGAGAAAAAACGATGCAATTCTAAACGAACTGCTGGCTTATGGCTTCAACATTGACCATTTAAATAATGAAGGACTAACGCCATTGCATTTAGCAATACAAACGAATAATCAAGAAGCAGTGTCCAGTTTACTAAAAGCAGGAGCCGATGTCAACAGTTTGACAAGAGACACCGCACACTCGGCATTACATTTGGCAATTCAAAACGAAGTCATTGACATCTTGAAGATATTACTGGGCAACGAAAATATCGTCAATGACATCGCGAATTTAAATGATGAAACGCCTTTAACTTTGGCTTGTCAAATGGGCCGTTTAGACATAGTCAATTTATTAATAAATCATGAATGTAAAATCATCTGGCCAGCTTGTGATCGAGACACCCCGCTTCACGTAGCGGTGAAATATAACCAAAATCAAATTGTTGAAACGCTTTTTACTCATGGGGCAATCGCTCAAGCTGTTGGAAAAATGGGCAACCATCCGCTTCATTATTCCATAATCTTGGATACCATGCTGATATCACAAATGCTGATTGATCATGATGCTGATGTGAACTGCCTCAATGATGAACATTTCACACCACTTCACATAGCGACGCAACAAGGCAATGGAATTGCCGTGGAATTTCTATTAAAAAAGATGGCCAAAGTCGATGGCATCGAAGAAAATGTAGATACTCCTTTGCATCTGGCGGTTGATAAAGGACATTGGAATATCATGGAATTACTAATAAAAAATAATGCAAACGTGAATGCCATCAACGGACAAAAGCAAACGCCTCTCCATCTGGCTGCAATTAAAGGAGATTATGCCATGGTGGAATATCTTCTTGACAATAAAGCTAATATAGAAATACCCGATGAAAGCAAATGTACACCATTATTCCTCGCTGTAAAAGAAGGTCATTATGATCTAGTTAAGCTTTTGAAGGAAAACGGTGCTCGCATAAATTCAACGTGGGAGGATGGCACGGCCATAATTCACCAGGCAGTGCAAACATCTGATGTAGCGATGGTAGAAGAGGTGTTGAAAAATGGTGGTAACATTAACTTTATCGGGAAAAATGGATGGACTCCTTTGCATCTGGCAATCGACAATGACTGTCTTAATATTGTCAAGCTTTTGCTGGAATGGAAAGCAAAGATCAACGTGCCAGACAATGTTAACGAATTTCCAATTCATGTCGCTTGTAAAACTGGAAATCACGAAATTACGAAAATGCTAATTGAAGCTGGAGCAAACGTTAATTGTTGTAATGAGAAAGGAAGAACGCCACTTATTATTGCAATTCAATATCAACGAGAAACTTGCATGAAAATTCTGCTAGAAAATCACGCTTCTATGGACACAATTTCACCTCACGGGCAGCATAAAAATGCTCTTCATGTCGCTATTGCAAATGTGTATTTAGAAGCTGTCACGATGCTGATTGAAAGTGGTGCTGATATCAACATTACCAACGAAGGTCTTAGTCTCATGCACAGCGCCGCATTTGTAGGAAGTGTTGACATTCTCGAAAAATTGCATCACCTTGGATTAAATGTAGACGCTCTTGGAACTGATGATAATACGCCGTTGCATGTTGCCGTGACAGCAGGACATGCCCACTGTGTAAGTTATTTACTAGCTGCAGAAGCAAATATAAATGCAACCAATAAAACAATCCGTGCCACGCCATTTTCATTAGCTATTTTCTTAGGAATGAGAGAAATTGCTGGTATATTGATAAAAAACGGTGCAAATGTCGATGATTTTAATAACGGCCAAAAACCGCCATTGCATCTCGCTGCAGAATATGGTTATGCGGATATTGTTCAACTATTATTAGATAATGGAGCCAACATGAAACAATTAGACAACAAGGGGTTCACAGCTTTACATCATGCTATAGGAAATGGGCATCTGGATGCTGCGAAAGTATTTCTTCAAGATAATTTTGTAAAAAACTCGATCATCGATATTGTGAATGAACCAAATGGCACAAGTTCACTTATGCTGGCTATCCAGGGTGGATTCGATGAAATTGCCATTGAGCTAATTAACAAGGGTGCCAATGTCAATTTGACAGATAGAACACTTAATTCTCCATTAATGGAGGCAATAACAAAAAAGTTCTTAAATGTCATTCACAGTTTGATCGAACACGGCGCTGATGTGAATGCTGTAAACAGCGAACAGGGCACGGCACTTCATGTCGCGATTGAAGAAAACAATCTAGAAGCTGTTCAATATTTATTGGAAAAAGAAGCAAATATTGACGTAAAACTACATGATGATAATTCGTTGCTGCACTTTGCTGCGTCTCACGGCAATGCGGCAATCATCAGACATCTTTTGAAATCGGGATTAGATGTAAATGCAATTTGTAAATTGGGCAAAACTCCATTACACGTTTCTGCTTACGAAGGGCACGGCGAAGCAGTCCACGTTTTGCTCGACAATGGAGCCAAAGTGAATAGTACAGACAACTTAATTCGGACGCCGCTGCATCTTGTGGCTATCGGCGAGTTTAGTTATCCCTACACAGGACATGCCATCGAAATTGCACGCAAGAAAGAGGAATTCTTTTCAGCTGCTAAATCCTTGATCAGGAAAGGAGTGATTGTTGATGCCACAGACAAGAACATGGAAACAGCCCTCCATATTGCTGCTAATCTAGGTTTGATAAAGCTCGTGAAACTCTTGCTAGAAACTGCTAATGCCAATGGCAAAGTGAATGTTAACAGAAACACGCCATTGCATTTAGCGGCAAAAAACGGGCATGTAGAAATAATCAAACTTTTATTGGACAAGGGTGCTGATGTTGATCGGCAGACGGATTCAGGGGTGACACCATTGTTGGATGCAATCTATACATCAGAATTGCAAGCAGTGAAAACGCTGCTTCATTATGGGGCGAGCACAACAGCCTCTAACACATCTTATTCCATATTGCATACTGCAGCCTTGAATGGCAATGTAAAGATCATCAAATTAATATTAGAACATCTGCCTTTTGAAACTAATTTGACAAATTACCTTAATGCCGTTACAGTAGATGGCTTAACTCCGTTAAGTATTGCAACAGTAGGAGGACATAAGGAGGCAACAGAACTGTTCTTACTGATTGGAGCTGATGGTAATAACCCTGGACATATTTCACATCCTTTGCATTTAGCTGCTTGCGAGGGGCATTCTGACATTCTAGAGCTTTTGTTAAATCATGAGTGCAAACTGGACCAGAAAGATAACAACGAAAACACAGCCTTGCATTTGGCTTCTTCCCAGGGCCATTTGAAGGTCGTGGAGTTACTATTACGAAGAAATGCTCGCGAGTCAACGCCGAATATCATCGACAATTTAAACGATCAAAAACAAACTGCGCTTCTGCTTTCAATAATTGAGAAGTACGAAGACATTGCCATAGCGTTGATAGAGGCAGGGGTCGATTTAAATAAAGTGAATTTTAATGGTGATTCCCCTCTAATGACTGCGATTTCAAAGCATTTACCGAATGTAGTTCGCAAGTTGATAAACCAGCGTGCTGATGTCAACGTTGTGAACAACGAATATGTCACTGCACTTCATTTTGCGATTCTTGAAAACGACTCTGAGATGTTGCATTATCTGGCAGAAAACGGAGCAAACGTGAAAGTTCGACGATTAAATGGTAATACCTTACTGCACTATGCTTTATTATTAGGTAAAATAGAAATGATTCCGCATTTATTGAAATTTGGACTTGTTAATGTTGCAAATGCCGAAGGGAGAACACCTTTACATTATGCGTGCCACAAAGGATATGCAAATACGGTTGCTCTTTTACTTCAAAATGGAGCAGATGTGAATGCTAAAGACAATTGCATCAGGACTGCACTCCATTATGTGGTCTTAGGAATGTCGGAAAATGCATTTGATCGAGAACATGTTAAAAATGAGAAACAAATGGACGAATTTCTACTCGCAGCCGAATCGTTGCTTCTGAAAGGTGTGGATGTCAATGTAGCAGACGAGAAAAATCAAACAACCCTCCATTATGCAGTATATCAGGGTTTCTCAAATTTAGTAAAACTGTTATTGGAAAACAATGCCAATGCAAATGGCAACGAAGTTGAGGGAGTTGTACCTCTATTGCATTGTGCGGCTGAGTACGGGTATGCAGAAATCACTCAACTTTTAATAAACAAAGGTGCAATTGTAGATCAGGTCAACCATCACGGGATGACGTCACTGCTAATAGCAACATGCGAAGGACATGTGAACACCGCAAAGGTATTACTTGAGTGTGGGGCTAGCACAATTTTAAATAATGTACCTTTTTCGATATTGCACGCAGGAATATTTAAGGGAAACATGGCAATGATGAAATTAATTTTGGAAAACTTGTTGGACGAAAAGGATGTTAACAAAGAGGTTAATGCCAAAGACCAGAATGGTAATTCTCCATTAATATGTGCATCTGAATTTAAATATCCTCAAATAGCTCAATTATTACTGATGATCGGCGCTGATGTCAACGCTGTTAACAATAAAGGTTGGTCTGCCCTGCACTTGGCCGCTAACTTGGGTCAGAACAGTCTAGTTTTAACTCTGTTAGATTATGGTTCGGATGTAAATTTGAAATGCAACGCAGGAAAAACAGCGTTGTATTTAGCAGTTCGCAACAGTCATTTGGAAGTTGTTCAAATATTGCTGCAAAATAATGCCAACGTAACTAAGAGAAGCGAGCACGACACTATCCTGCACGCAGCAATAAGCAGTAAAAACTCTGTAATACTGAAATTGATTTTAGATAACTTAAAAAGTCAGCTCAGATTTGATGACTACCTTAATGCTAAGGATGGAGATGGAGACACTCCTTTAATGTGGGCTGTTGAAGATGGGAATTTGGAAGCCGCGAAAACATTATTACTATATGGAGCAAAAGTTGATGTTAAGAATGACGATGGTGTGAATGCCTTAGACTGGGCTTACAAAAAAAAACATAACGATATTATTGATCTATTGAAAAATGTATAAACTGATTTTATGACAATTATATTGTATTTCCGAGTGGCATCTCGTTTATCCAGATGCGAGTATCAGACACATATGTATACTGTTAGAGGGTATAATTTCATTGCTTAAATATCTTAGACCTTCCTTTTTGCCTTTTCTGAAATTTTTATATGAAGTGAATATACATATGTAAATAGATTGGACTAAACATTAAAATGCTGCCAACGTCAAAGAAACTTTTGTAAGAATTAGTAAATGTAATTGAACTTTATGAATTACATTATTTTCATTTTACCTGCTTAATTATTGTTTCTTTATTTTTAGTATTAACAATATCACATCATAATTTAAGAAAAATGATATTTTCTCAAGTTGCAATCTTGAAATCTGAAATATCCTAATTTAAATAATGCTGTTGAGCAACTAAAAACTGACACATTTATAGCGTGATAAATAATACGAACTATTCAGATAGGATGACAAAATTCTGAAAATATAATTATTTACAATAAATGGTTTGCATTGCTCATTTCAACGTGATCAAAATATCCACAGCTGTCCTATTATTATAAATAAAAAGTGTTCAAATTATAGATGAAAATTAGAGATTAGGGCTCATAAAACCTTTAAAACTTGGAGTAAATCCAGGATGGGATAAGGAAAAACAGAGGATGTTGCTCCCACACATTCAAATATCGGGTTTTGCTTTCCTCGTACCTCCCAAGAGCACCAGCGTAACTTGGCAACCAATCAAAAGTCAAGGTTTTTTCAGCGAAAACATTTCTCGGAAATCTAGCTTTGAATTCCCTGCATTAGCCTCTCTGTACCGTGTACGCACACGCCATTTACAATATATAAATTTAGCACAGAGGCGACCTACAGGTTTTTGAAGTGAGAATTTTGTTTGAAATTAAGTTACATCTAATTAAATGTTTAACATAAATCTGAAGGGATGGAGGAAAAAGTTTAATATAAACGTTATACACATGAACACTCTTCCATATGCAGTATATCGGTAAGTAAAGTAATTATATACAAGGTAATTTAAAAATATTATTAGGGATATAGATATAAAACCTGTTAAATCCATTTATGTATATGGGCTAAACGTTATACTGGTGAAATAAGTCAAAGTTATTAGCATATCATATTTTCATTTAATTAGATAATTATTATAGAAAGTTTCAGAAAAAAAAACCAAAAAAAACAGGGCTGTGTCAGTTATATACTATACACGGCCTCAAATGTTGTTAATGATGAAATACTGTTTCATGAAAATTTATATTAAGCCTTTACAGAGCTAGCTGTTACCCCAACGCGTAAGCCGATTCAAAGCCGTTAGCCGTTACACTTCTATTTTCCCGCTGCTGAACTTGAATCCTGATATTAGAGGGGGGATAAAAGACGTAGTTCTACGTCAAAACAAGCGGGAATTTCTTTTTTTTTGTATTGATTATTTTGGTTTGGTTATGTAAAAAAATAATTTAAAATGAAGTGAATTTTAAAACTTTTAATAACTACAATACACATAATTTGGAGAAGACATGTCAATGATGTCATGTATGCTGTCAGTTTAATATTTCTAAAATAATATTTGGACATAATGACCAAAATGTAACTTCAATATCATACAAGTTAGTTTATGATAGGTTATTTTATTGCCATATTTTCAGCTTTTGTCTAGGATTCTTCAAAATATAGTACTATACAGTAGGAAGAAGGTCGCACATTGAAAATGCACGTCATTTTGCTTGATTTTGGTTATAAATTTACGCATTAACAATTAACACTAATTTGTGAATTTCAGCGAGGCAATATTTCATCCTGTTTAATATGAATCAGCTATAACTCGCTAATATCGTCTCGAAACCCGCTTAATGCACCCTTCACATACCAATATTCCCCCATTTCCTTATTCCCGAGTGCCATTTTATTCTTTTTGTCAATGACTTGATTGTTGTCTTTTAGTGCCTTTTAGTGCTCTTTGAGCGTTTTAATATTGTGATTGTTGTATTTTTTTTTCTCGACATGATCAATAAATAAATAAATAAATATAAATAAATAAATATACATATATTTTTAAAACCTTTAAAAATGCAGTTATGGCAGTAAATAAGCTATTATTAATTTGCCATTATTTTAAAAGCTCGATTCTCTTAGCATTAAGGGAATCTTAATTAATTTATAAATTGTATCATTTGTAGCATTGACAACAATACGGATAATCTCTACGACGGGGCAAAATGGAAAAAGGCCAAAGTATTCCTCAAAATTTCCACATCGATGAAGGCAGTGGTTGCTTCTTTGAGTCTGTAGCTCAAGTGTTGGCACAAATCAAATCCTCAGAATCAAACATCACTGGGGAAAGCTTATTCAAGCAATGCAACACATCTATAACAATTCCAAGGACCAATACGATATCGTTGGAAGAAGCAGAAGATGTGGGACAAACAATCTGCGAGAATTATAACGTGAGACTGCATATCATAAAAATTCAAAATAAAGACGACGAAGAAATATGGACTCATGAATATGTAGACAAATACGGTAAAAATGCCAAGCTGTGCCACTACGAAGACGATGACACGATTCACATTACTTGCAAATTAAGCGATTTTCATTTCAAACCTATTTTGCGCTCGCTGGAAAACGTACCAAAGACTCAATCGTCATCTAAACAATCTGGAGTTGATGAAGATATTATAAACGCTATTAAAGCCAATGATATTAGGACATTAAAGGAATTTCTTAATGCATCCCCAACTTGGCTTTCGCATTACTTCCCATTTTCTTCGCAAATCATGGATAACTTGGCCCCACATATATCCGAACAAATGCAGTGCTTCCTTGATGAAGAATTAGGTCTGCAACAATTTTATGTCAGCATGGCAAATTTATCGAAAAAATTTACGACAGAAAATGAATTGTTGGATGTCATTTGTACATCGTTGGAATCCTTCAAGACATATGCAGATTGTTTTCTGGTCAAGAAAGGGTTAACGCAACATCGAATGAATCTAGTTTTCTTTTCGTTGATCGCTGAAAGGTATGAAAACTGGATGCAAATTCGTATTAATCAGCAAAATGGCGTGGAAATCAGTCGCAAAACACTAAAGGAAATTCAATTACATTTAACCAAACTGTTGTTCCCTCTTCATGAGTACAACAAAATATTTTCAACCAGAGACAAACTCAGGAAATTCAGACTAGAATTCTTGAAGAACAACGAGCAGCCATTCAGTTGTTGGGAAACCTACCGAAACAGTGTGACTGAAAGTGGTGAAATTAGCACAATTTATCAGACATATCGCTTTGGGCGATCGCAATGTAATTTAGTGAATGCTCTGTCGGCTGCATTCGAGGATGCAAACAACAAGACTACTTTAGCTACCACCCAGGCAACTACCGTCGACAGCAAACCTTATTTGATAATGAAGGACATTTATGTCTTGGACAGAATTCTACATTACATCGATCTCGCATTATCCAAGGGATTGGAAAGCAACGAGGTGTCATATGTTGACCAACTAGTCCTCGAAAGAGCATTGCAAGTCACTGGAGAATACATGAAGAACACGGATGAGACACCTAATTTATCAGAAGAAATACAAATTAAATTAGCGGCTGCAGGAGTGCAAATTAAGCTTCTAACAGAAGTGAGAAATATGCTCTCGCATTACACTTCCAAGCAAGTTTTCTCAGAAATCAATGTAAATGATAGGATTTTGTTAGAAAACGTCCACAAAGACCTCGAAAAGGTTCGAGGAGTTATTTTAAAAGTTTTAAGGCAAGTAAAAATTAATCAAGTTCAAAATCTCTTATGCAATGATGAGTCGATTCCCGACAATGCACATGTAGAAGTCGTTACACAAATCAAACATATTTTGGAAGACATTAAACTGAGCATGTCAAAACACGATATCAAACTATCCTTTGAAAAGTTGATGAGCATTTTAAAAGATTGTAGTTTATTCGGAGATATCGATATGGCAATCCATGAGATTTTATGCGTTATTTTGCCAGATATAATCCAAGAACGAATCAAGCAGCAAAGTGAACAACTTGAAACGAAGTCTGATATTTTCCAAAAATATGATGACCAAAAATTCGGAATTTATGATCACGATTGGACAGATTGCAAATCTGTGATCAGCAAGATTTCCAGTCTCAAAGAAATTGAAAAGTTCAGAAAAACAAAACTAACTGATTGCAACAATAGCAGAAATTTACATGGTCTAAGTTTGGCTAGCATACTTGTTAAAGTTATTATGGAAGAAGCTCTTGTCAGGAAAGATTTTAAAGCTATAATTGTAAAACTAAAATATGGATTTCAAGCGGATTTGGATACTGCCAAGTTGAAGGAAAAAAATAGTTCGACAAACACATTGTTTCTTGATGCTATAAACGAAATTACGAACAGTAAGCTTGACAACCAGCTAAATTATTGTTTGGAAAAATATCTCGATGATTCAGATTTAAACGATTTACAGAGATTATTGAAAGTTCAGGAAACGCAAAAGCAGGATTTTCAGGTTCTGCTGAATAAATTTCGAGTTCAAATTGCCTCGATAGCTAAATCCACGCAAGTAATTGATAATATTCTAACTCGAGCATTCGATAGCATTTCAAAAATGGCAGCCGACACTCCAGAGACGACCCTCACTGAAGAAGATTTTCAAATGTTAAATACAGAAGTAGAAAACAAAAGGGCTACTCGTATTGCAAAAATAAAACTAACCATTTACTGCGGCGGAATAAACAAAGTTCTGCGAGAAGAGTTTGATAGTCTTGTGAGCAAATTTCAGTGTAACGTAAAAGAGAAAGAATGGGAAGAATGTTACAAGAATCGAAGAAAGTGCAAAACCATTCTGGAGAGAGAAGTGAGCGACCCATATGACAAACTCGTCAATGCAATGGAAAAGGGACTCGATTTAAACGGCATAAAACAAAGTTTCATCAATTTTATCGAAAGCTTGCAAATTGCGCCAAAAAGTGCCATGACTATTTTGAAGCAGAAAACGGCAGATGTCATTGAAGCTATTTTTGAAGAAAACTTTGAAAAGCAATTCATTGACACAATAGAATTAAACAGAAAATTAGGAGAGGAAATCAAATATTACCATGACAATGAATCCCAAAAAGAACATTTTCCAAGATGGAAAATGAATGAACGACTGAAGGCCGCTTTAGAAATGGCAATCTTAAAAACCTTAAACACCCTTAGCGTAATCTCAACTCCAAAAGTGTGCAAGAAGTTGGAAAAACTGATACACACATCAGTGGGGCGACGAATGGGAAACACTTCTAATTATACACCATTACGGAATTATTTAGCCCATGGGGATGCCATGATTGATATGCGAAATACAAAAATGCGAGACTATCTAAGGATATTTGCTGAAATTTTAATACAAAATGGTCGTGCAATCATGGCCGTTAACAAAATTATAAATAACACGAAGAACTGTTCGTTTTTGCAAACGATTCTTGTTGACGAAAACTTAACTCGTGTCGTGGAACAAAACCCAGAAATATGGGAGAAGGAAATTCAGATAATCATGGAATCAGAATATTGGAAGAACTGCCATTGGAAAGCAGATTTGTTGAACATGTTAAGAAAAGACGATAGTGTAGAAGATGCGGAAGTAGCTGCAGATTTCAGCTTTTCAGAATTTCACCAAATTACCGAACGTGAATTGCGCACTGCTATAAGTTTTGGTGATTTACGAGGAACTCAATTCTTTATGAATCATAAGGTCGGAAATTTCGACAAATTGGACTACTTGCATCTTGCTACAGAAAATGGCAACCTGGATGTCCTTCGTTTTATGTTGAAACAGGATTTCCGAGTGGATGCCACGAATCAAATAAATTACACCCCATTGCATTATGCTGTCTTAAATCAAAATACCGAAGCTGCAAGATGCCTATTAGTAAATGAAGCCAATGCCAGAGTGAAAGACAACCATGGATATACACCGTTACATATTGCTGCTTTTTCGGGTGCCATTGAAACAATTCTGCTCTTAATTCAGCATGGGGCGGACGTGCAAGCAGTCAACGGGTTAAATGCAACACCTCTGCTGTTGGCTGTTTGGAATGGTCAATATGGTGCAACTCAAACCCTTATTACTGCGGGTGCTTTGGTGAATGTGCCAGAGGAATATTTAAACAGAATCGTCTGTTTAGCAGCGGATGAAGGTAATGATGAAATAGTGAAAGCATTGCTAATAGGAGGCGTAAAGGCAGACTGTTCTATCGAGAATGCCTGGACACCTTTACATCAAGCAACGAGAAAAGGACATCTGAAGGTGGTTAACTTGATGATCGATAATGGGGCCAATGTTTCCGCAAAAGATGCCGAGTCCATCACACCGCTGCATCTCGCCCGTAGCACCAGCATTGCAGAAACGTTGATCAACGCTGGTGCAGATATAAATTCCTTGAGCAATTCACGAACTCCCCTTCACATTGCTGTCAGTGAGTGTGCTTACCAGGTGGTGGAACTGTTGCTCCAAAAGGGCGCTAACATTGAAGCTCGCACCAAGTATGGCTGGCAAGCATCGCACATTGCTGCAATCGACGGATATCACCAAATTATGAAGTTATTATTAAAAGAAGGTGCTAGTGTCAATGCTACGGCTTACATAAACACCGATGTGCGCAGAAAAGTCACACCATTGTATTTGGCATGCTTTTATGGACATCCGGACATGGTTTCCCTGCTCTTGCAGGAAAATGCCAATGTTAACGATATTAGCTACGAAATTGTCCAATGTCCACAAACTGGTGTAGAAAAAACCCAAAGATTCGAATGGCCACTGCAGATCGCGATTTCTCAGCAACATTTAGAGATGATCGACATCTTACTGAAACACGGTGTGGATACAGCCATTGTGGATGACAACGATTTAACCGCCCTGCATTACGCATCTTACTATGGTCCTTTATATGTGGTTCAAAAGCTTCTGGAAAGAGGGTCTAACATCAATGCAGTTACTAAAGACAGCATGACACCGGTTTATTGTGCCGCTATGTCAGGTTCCTTGGACATAATTCAATTTTTAATCAATCACGGGGCTGATCTGGATCACAGAATGGAAGGAGACACCATACTACACTATGCGGTGAAGATTCAAAAACCCGAAGTCGTTGATTTGTTATTGAAAAACGGATTTAGCAGCAATACAGAAGGTAATACGAAGAGAACGCCGCTGCATTTGGTTTGCATAATGGAATCTGAAGATGAAAACGAGTCCAATCATGAAATGTTACAGTTATTACTCAACCATGGGGCGAATGTGAACGCAGGCGATTTGTACAACGATACACCTTTACATCTTGCTATTAAAAAAGGTGACGCCATTGCAGTCAAAACTTTAGTAATGCATGGAGCAAATCCAAACCAAGAAAATTTGTTAAATACAACTCCTCTGCAGTTAGCTAAGCAACACTCTCACGGTGAATGTTATGCATTAATGCAAAACTTAGATAGTGAAACTTCAAAGTCGGGAAAATATGTTAACCTGGAAAATACCAGTAATAGGACAGAAACGAGAGAGAATATTGCTCAAATGAGACAATCGCCATTAAGAACAGCGACAACGTGGATTGCGAATCTTTGCAAAGAAGTTGTCACTGGCGATGATTTGAAAGCCTTAAAAGAATTATTAGTGGATGAACAAAGTCAGAAAGTAGATCTAAACAATTACGAATTACTTCACATTTGCGTTGTGAGAAAAAACGATCTATTCTTAAAAGAACTGCTGGCGTATGGCTTAAACATTAACCATGTCAACAATGAAGGATTAACGCCATTGCATTTAGCAACACAAACAATGAATCAAGAAGCAGTGTCCAGTTTACTAAAAGCAGGAGCCGATGTCAATAGCTTGACAAGAGACACTGCACACTCAGCATTGCATATGGCAATTCAAAACGAAGTTGTTGAGATCCTTGAGATATTACTGGACAACGATAATATCATCACTGAAATTATGAATTTCAACGATGAAACTCCTTTAATTTTGGCTTGTCGAATGGGTCGTTTAGACATGGTAAACTTATTAATCAAGCATAAATGTCAAATAAACCGGGAAGGTGGTGATCGAGACACCCCACTTCACGTAGCAATAAAACAAAACCAAAATCTAATTGTTGAGACACTTTTTGCCCATGGGGCAAATGTTCAAGCTGTCGGGAAAATGGGCAACCATCCGCTTCATTATTCCATAATTTTGGATACCATGCTGATAGCACAAATGCTGATTGATCATCATGCTGATGTGAACTGCCTCAATGATGAACATTTCACGCCCCTACACATAGCGACACAAGAAGGCAATGAAATCGCCGTTGAATTCCTTTTAATAAATGGGGCCAATGTTGATGGCGTCAAGACAGATACAGAGACTCCTTTGCATCTGGCGGTTGATAGAGGACATTGGAAGATAATGGAATTATTAATAAAAAACAATGCAAACGTGAATATCATAAATGGACAAAAGCAAACGCCTCTCCATCTGGCAGCAATCAAAGGAGATTATGCCATGGTGGAATATCTTCTGGATAATGGCGCTAAAGCAGAAATTCCCGATAGTAGCAAATGCACACCATTATTTCTAGCTGTCCAAGAAGGTCATTATGACCTAGTTCAACTTTTGATAAAAAATGGTTCTTGCGTGAATTCTACGTGCGAGGATGACTGGGGTATAATCCACGAGGCAGTGCAAACGTCTGATGTGACGATGGTTGAAGAGGTGCTGAAATATGGCGGCAACATCAACTCTGCCGGAAAAAATGGATGGACGCCTTTGCATCTGGCAATCAACAACGACTGTCTCAATATTGTCAAATTTTTGATCGATAACGAAGCAACGATCAACGTACCAGACAATGTTAACGAATTTCCAATTCATGTCGCTTGTAAAACTGGAAATCACGAAATTACAGAAATGCT
This sequence comes from Julus scanicus, assembly GCA_034698625.1. NCBI lineage: Eukaryota > Metazoa > Arthropoda > Diplopoda > Julida > Julidae > Julus > Julus scanicus. Next base: position 34,462 of record JAQGBW010000040.1, on the reverse strand, counting down.
AATTAAAGCTGGAGCAAACGTTAATTGTTGTAACGAAAAAGGAAGAACGCCACTTCTTATCGCAATTCGGAATAAAAGAGAAATCTGCATTAAAGTTCTGCTTGAAAACAAAGCTTTGATAAATTCAGTTGAGTTCAATGGAAAACATTTCAATGCTCTTGAAGTAGCCATTGGAAATTTGAACTTGACAGCTGTCAAGATGCTTATTGAAAATGGTGCCGATATCAACTTTACCGCAGATGGTTTGAGTTTCATGCACAGTGCCGTATGTTTCGGTAGTGCTGAAATTCTCGAAATATTGCACGATTATGGATTAAACTTAGACGTTTGCGGTAATGATGATTGCACCCCGCTACATTTTGCAGTAACAGCTGGGCAAATCCACTGCATAAGATATTTACTCGCTGCCGGAGCAAATATCAATGCAACCACTAGACATAGTCGTGACACACCACTATTATTTGCTCTTTCCTCAGAAAAGAGAGAAATTGCCAAAATACTCATAGAAAATGGTGCTAATGTCAATGATTGCAACACAGACAAAGTTGCACCGCTGCATTTAGCTGCAGAACACGGACTACCAGAAATAATCCAAGCTTTGTTGGACAAGGGTGTTGATGTTGATCAGCCGATGAGTTCAGGATTGACGGCACTGGCCAACGCAATTTGCTATGGACATTACGAAGTTGTGAAAAAGCTGCTTCAATATAGAGCGAGCACTTCGGTACCTAAAGCTGTTCAATCCCTGTTGCATATTGCAGCTATGAACGGCAATGTAGAAATCATAAAATTAATATTAGAAAATCTGTCCACTGAAACTGATCTGACAAGCTACCTTAATGCCACTGATGAGGACGGCTATACTCCGTTAACTATTGCAGCTGCGGAAGGAAATAAGGAAGCAACTGAACTTCTCTTAATGTTTGGAGCCAAATGCAATATTGCTGGTCAATATAATTCCCCGTTAAATTGTGCGGCAAGTCAGGGACACACAGATATTCTGGAACTTCTGTTAAATCATGCGTGCAAACTGGACCAGAAAGACAAAATCGGAAATACAGCTTTGCATTTGGCTTCCTCCCAGGGGCATTTGGAAGCTGTGAAACTCTTATTACGAATGAATGTTTGCGGGAAACACGATGTAACAGATTTACAAATAAATCAAACTGAGTTTTTGCACAAAATAAAACTACCGACACCGATTCAAGAATTCATCGACAATTTGAACGGACAACACCTAACAGCACTTCTAGCCTCGATAATCCAGAAACACGAAGACATTGCCATTGCGTTAATAGAAGCTGGGGCTGATGTAAATATAAGCAATGACAGTGGAGATTCGCCTCTAATGTTTGCCATTTTAAAGCATTTACCGAATGTTGTTCGCAAGTTGACAAAACATGGTGCTGATGTCAACGCTGTCAACAATGAATCTGGCACTGCGCTTCATTTTGCGATTAATGAAAACAGCTCTGAGGTTTTACAATATCTGGCGGAAAATGGAGCAAAGATGCATGTTCAATTAAGGGATGGTAACACATTATTACACTATGCTATATCCTTAGATAAACAAGAAATGATTCCGTATTTATTGAAATTTGGGCTTGTTAATATTGTCAATTACGAAGGAAGAACACCTTTGCACTACGCCAGTCATAAAGGACTTGCAAACATGGTATCTCTTCTACTTCAAAGTGGAGCAGATGTTAATGCTAAAGACAATTTCATCAGAACACCACTCCATGACGTTGTCCTTGGAATGTCAGAAAACTCATCAAATGGAGAGCATTGCAGGAATGAACAAGACATGGAGGAATTTCTGCTAGCTGCCAAACATTTGATTTTAAAAGAGGCAGACGTCAACACTTTGGATGAAAGTAATCAAACCGTCCTTTATTATGCAGTCTATTTTGAATACACAAATTTGGTCAAGCTATTATTGGATAGCAAAGTCAATGTGAGTGGCAATCTACTTGAGGGCCTTTCAACCCCATTGCAATGCGCGGCAGGATGCGGTAATACAGAAATCACCAGAATGTTATTAGGTAAAGGTGCCATCGTAGATGAGATTGACAGGAACGGGTGGACGGCACTATCCAAAGCAGTCCGAAACGGACATATAGAAACTACGAAAATACTGCTTCAGTGTGGGGCTAGCACAATTTTAAGCAATGCATCTTTTTCAATAATCCACCCATCCGCATTTAGTGGCAACGTGGCGATCTTGAAGTTGATTTTGGAAAACATAGCGGACGAAGCTGATGTTGCCAAAATGGTGAATGCCAAAGACCAGAACGGCAGTTCTCCTTTAATGTATGCATCTGAATGCAAACATCTTGAAATAGCTCAATTATTGCTCATGATCGGTGCGGACGCCAATGCTGTTAACAATAGTGGCTTGTCCGCGCTCCACTGGGCCGCTAACTTGGGTCTTACCAGTATGGTTTTAACCCTGTTGGATTACGGATCAAATGTGAATCTTAAATGCAAAGCTGGATCGACCGCTTTGTTATTATCCATTCGTAACAGACATTTGGATGTTGTTCAAGTACTGCTACAAAACAATGCCAGTGCAACAGGGAGGCACGGTCACGGCACTGTCTTGCACGAAGCCACAAGCTCCAATAACCTTAAAATTCTAAATTTAATTTTAGATAAGCTGAAAAGTGAACTTGAATTTAATGACCTCCTTAATGCTCAAGATACAGTTGGAGACACCCCCTTAATGTGGGCTATAGAAGTTGGGAATTTGGAAGCAACAAAAACATTATTAGAACTCGGAGCTAGTATAGATGTTAAGAATAACAACGGTATGAATGCAATGGATTGGGCCTACAAAACAGGGCACAATGACATCATTCATCTAATTAAAAATGATAAAAGATATGCAGCAACTACATCAGAAAAATATGTATAATCTCTATAAAATTCGTAAACAATCGCACATACTGGTACACACTTACAAATGCAAATTTCTGTTGTTGCTATGTTTTTAAAAAAATGTATAATTTTTGGTTTCTAATTTAATAATAAGTAAATATGGTCATCATTCAAAACAAAAGTAAAATTAAGCTGTGATTTGAATATTAGTCATATTAACTTAAGAAACAAATTTGTTTCAAAAACGTAGCTTTTGCAGGTACCTGTAGCAGGATAATCATAACTCACTTCAGTAATTTATGCCAAAGATACCAAAGTTGTAAATTGTGATATTTTAAAATGCTCTAAAATGTCATTGCAAATAATGACCAAACATTGAATATGCGCAAGTGAAAAAAAAAACCTTTATGATTGTTTGTTTGTTTGTTGATTTATTTTTAACATTGGCGTATTTCGGCAACACGAAGAATTTATGACTAAATGTTATTGAACTATACTTAAATTTATACTTTGTAAAATACAGAAAATTCTTAACTACTTTGATAATAAACGTATTTTTAACTTTTATATTCATTAAATTGTTTGGTTTTACGTTTAATTTGTATGTTAGAAAATGTAACATTCAGATGTATGTCGCCCAATAAAAGAATATGCAAAATATTGTACTGATAAAGTAGATAGCGCATCTTTGCTCAGTGTTATAGAATAAAAATGCAAAGATTCCTAAGAGATTGCAAACAATTTGTACCTTGACACCAGTTCTCTGAAAAACCTATATTATCCTGAAAATAATATTAAAATAAACGCAACACAACTGTACTTCAAAAACTTTTTTTTTCTGAAACAAAAAATATTACAAAATGGAATTTTTGACATGGTAGGTGTACTTCCAATTCAAAACTTACAAGCAACAGATTACCCCGCTCGACTTTATACAGAAACCCCGCTCAGTTGATTGCCAAAACCCTTTATGCGAAAACAATTACAACATCGCAGCTAGTGGTATCATATTTGGTTTGAGGATTTAAAAGCAGGATACTCAAACAGCGAGCTCTGTACTGCCTCGAGAGTCCATCGGTGCAATGAAATATAATAGGTGCAGGCAGGCTCTTGAAAGCATCGGAAGTAAGTCTTCCAGTCAACTCGAATATTAGCTCAGAGGTTAAATTTTGAGATAACTAAGGAAAAGGTTTGTTAAAATGAGACAAAGCATTCGTAATTCACTGGAGCGAATGCGAGTCCTCGTCGTCCATCAAACGTTGAGATAACCGCCATATGTATTCAGCGGCGAAGGAATACGGCCATAAGCGAGGTCTTTACGACGGGAAATAAGAGAATTAAGAACAAACAACGAGTACTACCAGCCTCTCCAGGCTTCATTAAACCGTCTTTCATCTCATGATAGTTGTTAATTATTAATCTCGTTTTGAACTGAGGGGTTTCGACGAAATGTCCAGCTTCTCCCAAGCATCGTCATTCCAGCCCTTATCCCAGTCCGCAGCACCAGTAGATGCGCCATTTTCTTCAAAGTCTATCAGCAAATCACTATCCTTGGTCTTCTTCGAGTTACCCTTGTTTTGGTGGCTTCTGGTGGACTTTGGAGGAGGAGATATGGCCTTGGTGGGCGAACTTTCCCGGCTGCGAGTATCTGGGCTGCTGCTGTTGCCCCAATCTTCCGTGTTCCAATCATCCTGCTGTGCCAGAGCCGTGTGTTTGTTGGATTTCTTTGCTTGACTGACAAATAAGACAATACGTATTAAAAGCGCATGTGATTACATTTGTCTTGGAATCTCATTCTTGGAAGAGGAGCTGGAAACTCCATGCAATATCTTGAAGTAACTGCAAACTACGTTTTCCACCACCAGACATAAGTAAAGCAGCCCATTTGCACTCACGTTTTTTTCCCATTTCGATTGCTGTCTCCCCATCCCCAGTCCTCGAAATCGTTGTCAGTCGCCGACAACTGCTCCAAAAGCGGGGCGTCGCTATGGTCGGTGACTTTGCAGCGCCCACTGTGTTGGATCAACAAAACAAACGCACCAAATTAAAATCAGGCGTTTTAAAACAATATGCTAGCCAAGCGTAACTACCTAAGTTTATCGATGCAAATAAGCAAGCAAGCATAACATGAAAATCGCTGAAAAGTAAGTCATCACTGCTTGTGGTGGAGAAAATAAGCCACAGAGGTCAACTGAACAAATTGAGAAGTTAACTAACTCTTCTTACAATGTGATATTTCCTTAAAGCAGGTTTACAAATACCTGCATTTCATTAAAAACAATTGACGAGATTTATCAAGCCATTATTTTTAAAGGACAAATAAATAAGCTTTATTTTAATGAACACGCCAGTCAGCCATGATTCTGGTTAAAAGGTGTGGCAACAGAAATCTAAACATACAGTTGTATTACGGGCGTGCGACACATATTCCAGAAAGCAGAATTGCCAAATTAATTCAGGATTTCCGGAAACAATGTTATGCAATAATTCAGGCATTAAAGTTCGTTTTTTTTACAATCAATGCAGCTGCCAAGTGCTGTGTAGAGTTAAAGAAAAAAAAATACGGGAATGGTAGGATGGAAAATGGATCCAAATTGAATTCTGGTCAAAGTATACTGGTAACAAGAGCACCTAATTGCAATGAAAAATGGCACAATTGCAATTCAATTTGTAAAAACGAAAAAAGTGGCACAACATAACGTTACTCATAAATTATGGCACCGTTAAATGCATCTTTCACGTCGAATTCTGCCCTAAATGTTTTTATGCATTATGTTTTGGCACTTTACCAAATCCCCCAATATTAATTCCAGATCACGCTCCAAACAGCCATAAATTAGAGATCAAATAGTCTCATATACTAAGGCAACAAAACTATCCGCAACCTGCCACTTGATGGGGCTATTGTAAAGCTTTTCAGAGGTCTATTGGTAGGTATATGTGGCCGAGCCAAATAATCCCTCAGGTTAGTTTGGGGTTTAAGGATTCAAGTCATAATTTAAAAGTATTCTAAAGAAAATTGTAAAGCACTGTATTTCCACCGATGTGCTTCATAGGATGGGATGTCGCCTGATGTGACAACTTTCCTGACAGGAATTTTAGGGGAACTTCAGTAGTTTCTTAAAGGTCTTTGTAGTCTTGAACATGGATGAAAATGTTTTTTTAAATGATTAAGTATTTGGCAATGGTAAAATTCACCAAAACCATAGTCATAGTTAATCCACCAAAAATCACATTTTTCATTTAGAATATGAGAATTGTTTTAGCTAGGCCTTTGAGAATTTATAAAATTCAACAGAAAGCCTCAAAAACTTCCGTCAGGAAAATTGTTATTTAAAGCTCTGAAGCATTCAATGGCAGCAACCAAATTGCACGTTAAAGGCACGAAATCCATCTAAAAATCCACGCTTATATCAGTTTAATGACCGGAGAGAAAGGCAAATGCAGTTCCAATGAATGCCTTTAGTGTAGGAAGTATTCTGTTGCAAAACTGAGTTTCAGCAGAAAGAAGCCATTTTGTTGCATTACGCATTGTGTTGATATAAATTATTCTCCATATTCTAAAAATATATGTAGTTAATTAATCTGTTGTCCTACATGAGAATCTCCCGGGAGTTAATGGGAGTGCTCTCCGGCTTTCACATGCAGTCAAAACACACGGTCCATGAATAAGTTATCAATCGAAGTGGATGCAACAGTTAGGCTTATTAGGTAGGAAGTTTTCATTGAAAACGAAAACAACCACACCCAAACACATTACCTCACCACTGAATATAATTACACTAATATGGCCAACGATGCAGTGATCCATGTCACATTACGATAATGTGTTTAGGAAAGCACTAGGACGGCATAGCGTCCCGAGAGATTTTACAATTGCCAAAATAACCAATAAAGGCAACATTTACAACGCTCAAATTGACGTCAATCAAATTTAGAAAATGAGCCATGGGATTATCGAATTAGGAACAAGTGCTTGCCAAATTTTTAGCATGTCACCAATGATAAAATTTAGAAAGCCAGTTCTTCGTTTACGTAAAAGAGTACCAATGTTAAGAAATTATTTAAATTTAAAAATTATTGATGAAAATGTAATCATGGAAATTTTAGCCTACAACAGGTTGCGTTACAAGTTTGCGCAGTAGAATCGAGCAGTTGCCATATTAACTACAGCCCATATACACTGTATTTCATGATTATTTACATTAGTTACATTCTAGGAAAAATAATTAATTGTCCATCATGAGTCGATGACAAATTAAAATCGACAACTGCATAATATAACCCAAGCCTAATTACAAATAAAAGATAAAATGGTGACGCTGTGGTAACATTGTCGGACACATGCCATTTCCCACAGACAAACTGCAAAAAAATCGATAGGTGCAATTTGGGTAAATGTCAAACATACTAGTTGATACGCACACAGCATACCTATGTCAAAAGTGTTGCTTCAGGGCTATTTTCTCATTTTGCGTGCAATCCCATGTCCCAGTGGCCATCACCCACTTAGATAGGCTTTACGACTTTCTGCCATATCAGCAATTGCGACAATTTCCAAAACAAAAGTAGGCTAGTTTGCATACCGATACAAGATTAGGGATGGACAACCCGTTCGAGATTAAAGCAGAATGGAAATAGCGGTCACAAAAATGCGAATTGAAATAGTGAAAAGATTACCTGGTCTGGCATAAAAAACAGGTATCTTGATGAACCTTTAAATGATGGAAAAACAAGTGAACGGGGAAAGTTGAAATTTCGATTATCCAAAAGTGGAATAAATTTATTAGATGCTCTTCCGCTAACTCAAATGGACACCATATTGGCTCGTTTTAATATTGCTAACTTTAATTAAAGGCGAGCTAGAGCCAAGAAGAACTGTGCCAACAATTTGCGTTCCTTTTTTTTTTTATAAAACTGGCATTTTCAGCAGAATTTAGATAGTAAGCAAGTTCCTAAACTCTGCAGGTGTTTTAAAAAATTGAAACTGCCTAGAACCAAAGCCCAAGGCCGTTTTAAGTCCTAGCAATGCTATGTCATGCCAACGTAGGCGATAATAAAGCAATTCGCATTCAATACGCAAATAGCCAACATATGACCGTCGAATAAAAAAAGCTTTTATCTAGGAAACAGCATTAGCATACCAATTCGTAAATTCGGTTCCCCGTACAAGTTGTAATACTACCCCAGCCTCAATGAGGTTTCGGCACACAAAACTACAATCGAATTCCCGACTGGCACCACCAACTTCCTAGGTGAAACTTGTTTTGACCACCGCAAAGGGATCTCCCCAAAATGCGGCATTTTGCCCAACAATTTCTCGTCCAGACTTTTCCAGTTAGAACAGGTGGTGCAATTAAATTGGGTACCTGAAACCGTTACTGCTCTACATTTTCATCAACTGGTTGCGGTCGGTCAAAGCAATGCTTTACTCGGTACATATCCAAAGCGAGGTTCGGCTTATTAAAATGCAAAGGGACTACACTAGCAACACTTTTTGTTCCTCAATAAATCTATTATCCCAAGAGTTCAAGGAGAACATATGGACAGTTTAAAAATGTCACATTGTTCGTACCTATTTTTCCACGCCACCGATTTTATTGTTGAACTTTTGAAAGCATTGTTTGCATCCTAAATTACCCCTTTATCCATCTGATATTAAGTCATGCATTGTTATTGAAAAAAAGTTTCGTCGGAAATTACAATGTTATTCAAGGACTATTGTATAAGCCCACTTATAATATATTCTTCAACATATCTTTTCAGAAACATTTTCCTTAACGACTGTATTATTCGCCCATAACTCGGCAGTAGCCTCATTTGCATTAGTTAGAAACAAATTTAAGGACCTTTAAGTTGCCAACAAGCTGTTTTCGATAATAAATCTATTGCATCAGTTATATAAACACGAGATAGCGCGATGCATAGTAATAACTTTTTTTGCTTTGCATATTCACAAAAACAGCAAAGGCAGAAAATACTCAGCTGCTATTTCTTAGAAACTTCAGGGGGCAAAAACATGTTCCTTTCATTAGCTAGAGGTGTTCAATAGTGTTACATAGGGTTTAGAGAGCATAAAATAATATATATGCAACATGCTATAAATTTTAATTACGTAAATGAACGTCACGAATGATGTGTAATGAAAGCTAATGTTGAACGAAGCTCAATTTCAAATGAATCGAAAACTTATCTGTTTAGTCCATGTCAAAGCAGTGGAAACATGTTTCACAAACAGCTTCCAACAAACACCGAGACTAATCTGGACTAGGCATTAGATTCAACAAAATTTGATAATGCATCAGTGATAAACCGAAACATTAGCTGTTGGTCAAACATAGATTATCAAAAATAAATTTACACAAATGCATTATTGTATTCTGGAATAAAACGTTCACTAAACGCATCTATGGTGTTTGTTGAGACATTATTAGACATTTAAAGTCAAAAAAGTTCAAATCGATTCTCAGACGTCATTTTACAGATGTGATCAAATTGTTATCAAAATCAGCTGTTCTCCAACTGGCAACATTTTCAGGTTTCCATCTAAAACCAACATGAAGTTCGATGCCAAATTGAAGAAAAGATTTTGAAGTTTTTAAAAAAAGCATAGACCAAACAAAACGCCAAGTTTTGAATCCCAGTTCAAAGAAACACGAAATGGCCCTGACAATTTTCCACTCAACAACAACCTTTCAAAAAATCAGAAACAAAACCTGACATTGCCTCACCAGTAAGCGAGGACTGGCATCCACACCATTACTGCGCATTACGTACTATCTGAGCTCGAAGACAGCTGGTCAATAATACTCACGCTTTGTACTCCTTCTTGAGACCAGCCTTCCTGTCCTGCAGGATGTTCGCCGCGATGGCCACCCTATCCATGCCGCTCTCCTTTCCAGCGTCCACACGGCACTTGAACGCGAAACTGCTTACGAAAGCCACGGTTGCAGAGGACAGTGTCGGGCTTCTAGGAAGTGTTTTACCGGAAATTTATCTGGGACGCAACGTATCGATCCGTGGAGCATCCAACGGTTAAGTGGCGATGTGACAGCGCACGTACAACAGTCGCAGGAGGAACAGCATGTCGTCACAGATGCTTTATGGAAAGCAAAACACACGCTGTTACATGTGGGCCAGACGACGGAGATGAAAAAAAGTGCAAACAAAGCCAATGAACCCGACTGACTACTCCACTGATGCACACAAAGGCAGGCAAGTAGCAGTCAGTATTCACACAGTTCCCCTCGACGCCAACAAGAGTCGTTGGGAGGGGGATGATGGTGATGATGAAAACCCAACTGTGGACACGAGAACTGGCAAGAGGCAACTAGGTGGCGTACCTTTTCCCACCTGTAGAACAATATCATTGGCGCTTTTGGGCGAATGCCAGCCCACGGTGGAGAGGAAATTCAAAAGGAAGAATTCATGTTTCTGCAAGAATGGTGGGGAGAAGGGTGCCACAAAAGCCACTGACCTACGGTATTAACCAGCTATTGGTGGGCAATGGTTGCGATGGCGGAACATTGGGGTGTTCCGATGTCATTTATCACACGGTCAAACCCGGTGGCCTTGGCCGAAACGGTGGTCATGGGGGTGACTAACAGAAGAAGCAGAGGTGGATCGGGGAAGGCCGAACAGGTTGTCCTGTTTTCTAGAGGCTTATCAGATGCGTCTACCTGTTTACGACCATTAGTCAGGATTTCCAAAGGCTTTTCAAAGTGGGTTAGCACTTTCATTTCAAACTGCAGGACTATTCACAGAGGTCCGATTCCAACTTTGAAAAACGAAAACTGAGTCAGGGTAAGAAAATTAAGGGGGAAACTAACAACGTGTTATTCGGTATGACAAGAAGCATGTATAGTTGAATAATCGGTTGAGCAAAAAAAAGAAAGTTCAAAAATCATGGCTTTTGGATTTGGGGACAGGTTTTGGCTACACAAAAGTACAAGTCTGAATATGGGAATTAAAGATGATTGTTGATGAACTTGTATGCAATGACTGGAACAGGTTTTTTCCTTAATAAAAACATCAGTGGAGCAAATCGTGTCAAAAGCCCAAATTTTTAATAATTACAATGACTCATGTTATGGAAAATGCATATTTGCCAAACTTGACAGACCTTAATTTACAGTGTTTTGTGAAACAGAGCGTTTCATTTCGTGTGCATTCTTCAAAATTATTCCCATTTTTACTTTTTTCCCAGTAAAAATAACTGGAAAAATTAAGCAATGAACTCAAGATTTATAAAAGGGGTTTGGAATTTTAGAACCACCTCCAACGAGCACCTTTACGCATTCTGTGAATCATTATAAAAACAAATAGGCTGAATTTCAAGTTATTTAACCCTATTTCTCAAAGTTTACCAACAAAGTTTTGGCATCATTACACAACAGAATGTAAAAATAGAAACTGGGGCAGCTATTAATATATCAACCACTACATATTAGTAGCTAGTTTCATAAAAACGCGCTAATTAGAACAACTCTTTCGAAAATCCAGGCAATGATTCCAAATTGTGTATTTTTTTTTTTTTTGGCCATAAATTTAATTCTTGCTACACAACAACATGCTAGAAATTTTAATTAGACGCCATTTTGTTACAGTAACTAATGTGTATTTTAAAATAGAGCGAAAAATATATTTAAAAATGAAAAATAGGCTCGCTTATGTCAGTTCTCAGTACTATATCGTGCTAAGATAAGTTCGAGGAAAAGTAATAATGTAGTTAACTCCATTTTACTCAAGGAAAAAAACCTCGAAAAATGAAAAATACAACATTATGCATCCTCAATTTCAATAAGGAAATCTGCTGAAGACGTTTTTCGTACTGGCCTAGGTAACAAATTCATTATTCAGTACACGTCAGACATTTTTCAACCCATGGAACATAAGAGCATATTCAGATATGCAAATTTAAAGAATTTTACTGCTTCTACCAATTAGTCAACGCCTACAAAAATTGAGTAGTGACTCAGTATTTTACCTCAGGAAATGAATTCAACGTTGTTTTTTGTGCACTAGCTAGCTAGCCAAGGCACCATGAGTCAGTGTGAGCTCCAGTGGCAAAAACATGCCGACATGGGTGCACAAACACCTGTATGAAAAATGATTTCCACCATAAACAAGTTTTCAAATTGTAAAAAGGTCAACATCGAAGAAACAAAACAGACGGCTATAAAAAAGGCTTAATTGCAGTGTTGTTTCAGGCTGCACATTTAATTGCTGTCATGGAATCGGTTGACATCACAATTCCAAAAATAGTTATTTCAAGAAATCCTACAAATATGATTGGGCGCAATGAAGCACTTAAATCAATCTGCACAGAGACAATTGCCTAGTTAGTAATGTCAACGCACCATTGTCGTCTTATCAGCATTGAATTGGTAAAAATAAATTAATCGAAGGGGTGAAGCCAATGCATCGTCCTGTCTAGTCAGAAGTACAAGAAATTACTTTCTTAAAGCTAGAGTGAAGCAATAGTCTGGATAGTAAATCAAGAATGATTATTGCCCTCGTTAACGTACATTTTATCAAAGACAAAAGTCATTCAATCAAATACTTATTTTTGCAACACTAGGGTCTTTGTTTAAAAGCAAAACAACTTATATTTAAAGTCTGCAAAACCTCGCACAAAACTGTTACCACACAACAGTCTAATTTAAAGAGTCAACGCTACGGGATATAAATCACCCTTCTGAAACTTGTTATTTCACGGGCTTGTTTTCAACTTACAGGGTAATTAGGAAATGGCTGTATAATTGCTCGTGAGGTCACGAGTTCCACAACTATGGAAGGTACGTGACATCAAAATTCCCACTCCCCTGTTTACTTCAACTTTTACAATGCATTAAGAAAGTTGTACTACAGGAATTTTTCTGAACAACACCTTTTTTAGAGAAAACTTTTCTTGTTGATTAGGGATCCATTAACCAAAAATCCAATAGGTGTGGAAGAATTTTGACAAAGACTTCCCCAAAAGACAACGAGCAGAAGCATAACACACTTAATATAGTTTGAAACATTAGACAGTTTGAAAACATTTTCAGACTTTCATTGATCCCAGACTATTAATTAGTTGAAAATTATTCCCATTTCCCTAAAATGGTACAAATTGTTTTCACAGCTAATTTATGAAGAAAACCGAACTATGCAAAGGCGCTATTAGTACATAAAGGTACCATAAGTAAGATTGGAAAATAACGATCATGTTGTTAAAAAACATGTTGGTACCTGTAACCATCTGAGTATTAATTTCATTAACCAAATTTGCAAAACTGGTGTAACAGAACGTAATATATAAATCGAAATCAATTTTCGACCTTGCCACGCACACAAAATTGCAATGTAACAACTTCAAAAGTTACACTTTGCGATTCCATTGTGTGCAGATATTCTGCATGACTACCATCTGATTTAATGAACCAGAATCAACAGTAGGACAGATTAAAAACAAACAGACGGCACTGGCCTTTGCTGCTTTTCTTAGAAGTTCAACACTGAGAAAGCCTAGTCTGTATCCTTCCATAGTTCCCAGGTAACTATGGTAATGTCCTTGAATGTCGGCCTAATGTCGACAAGGGTTGCGTAAACAACCCTTCAATCATCGGCATTTATAAACACATCAGTAAGGCGTATAATCCTAAGTATGATCAAATTGCCCTCAGCCAGCTAGCCTTCTTTTTTACTTGACACTCTGTCGTGGACATGTTAAATTACGCCAATTAAAACTTGAAACCGATGTTTTGGCAACGTTCACCATGTCAAGAGTGGGATACGTGTGCTGGAGTTGCAATTAAGCCTGAGCAAAATTAATTAATATCATGAGCCTTAAATAGAACAGAAACAAGACTAGGCTAAACAGTCAGTGTGCAGGCACGATAGGGAATAACATTGTGGTGATTAAAGTTTAATTCAATCATATCGATGGTTTGACATGTAATTGTTCAAGCCAGCAAGTAAGTGGGCACAACCCAAAACTCCAGCAATATCAATAAAAAAGCTGTTGCCAAAGTAAACAGGGTATGAAAATGATGCCAAGTTGCGCCCCTACATCAGTGTTTACGAAATTGTAGTGTCGCCAAGCAATATCCATTGTGGATTTACAATTGCATTTATGTATATTACAGCTAATTTAAAGGTCTTTACAAGGATAAGCAAGCATGATCTTTCTGTGAAACTGGTCTTGATGAAATATTACATCAAGGCGCAAGCTTTGCTGCAAGCGTCACAAAATTAGGCATATCCTCCAGTAAATCCTTCACTTCGAATTTTTGCAAGACAAATGTCCAACAAATAAATCTCCTAAACAGCATGTCAAATAAAGTTTAAAACGCGGTTTTTCCTTAGATATAAATCGCCAAGAGAATCTTAAAACGTTGTACTTGAACATACAACCGATAACTTTCCTCAGCAACAAAACAAGTAAACATCACTACCTCGTATTCTGTTACAGAGTAAAGCCACAAACTATCTTACCTGTGTCACCAACAACAATGTCCTTACAATATTTTGTTGGATTCAGTTCATTGGTAAACAGACTTGAGAAGAGATTAGTTAAGTGGGCAATCATACCCCATTTTCAGATACAATCTGGATACCAACTAGTAGTGATCTTCAATCCTGCCAACACCAAAGCATGCCCCAGCAAACCATAAAGCAAGAGTTTCCTTAGAAACCCACTAAGTAAAAATGCAAAGTAAATATCGACTGGCCTGTTTCGATCCTTGAAAGTCCCTGCTCCTCCGGACAATAAAGAAGTGTTTTCGCACAGGGAATCATCCGACGTCTGCAGTGGCATATGTTGCCTTTCTCCAAACACGGTGGACAAATCCTTCCATCCTCTTCGGCTCACGTCTTGCACCTAAGTGAAATTGGGAGAAACTTGGTTAGGACTGAAAATAGCGACGAAATGTTGCCACACCGGCATTTTAAAAACGCACCTTGTTGGCGATGGTCGACATGTGGGTCTGAACGTCGTCCATGATTTTACCTTCTTTGACCTGGTAATGCACCGCCCAGTAAACGAATTCGGTCGGAGGTTCACAGGAAGAGGAAGGCACGTGAGGTGTACGATGAATGGATGCAACACAATGCGTAACAATAAAAAAGGAAAACAAAAAAAAAAAGCACCGAACTAAATAAAAGAAGGCCAAATAAAATTCTCAAAACAGACGCATGAATTAGCAAATAAAATTGAAATCTAAACAATAGGGGGCTAGCCACCACAAAAGAATTCCAGCTTGGCAAATTTGCATAATGTTATTACACCCAGCATGCCGAGCCAGACATGAACTTTGATAGTTCAGGGTGACGCAAGAGCATGTAAAAATAAATTAATAGAAATTATACCATGTTTTTAAAAAACCTAAAACCACTGCTATATGCCAATGGGAAAATTGTATATGATAGAGATGGCTGTATCCAGAACTTGCCTATTGTTAATATTAGTTGGCACATCCTTCCTGGATTAAAAAAACACCCCAATTACTGGGCATGAATTCTGTATATGCAATTTCGGGAAAAAAAATTTGCGCAATTTGTGTTCAAATCTTTTCAAACCAGTGGCGCAACAAATCAAACAATGCATGCAAATTTTCGAACCATTTTCAAATCAAATTTTCATGGTTAAATTGTTGCCCTTGTAATATCAAATTCCTTTACACTTACCAAAATAGTTAAAACTTGCCGCATTTGAAGAATGCTTTACTACAATCACATGCGAATTTCTCACTGAAAGTTACTTGAAATTTAGCCATTTGCAAAAGACACAAATGTCGACATAACAGACAAAACTGTCACGTCGACTGAAAGTACAAAAGATTGTCATGTGGCTTCAGGCCCAGCAGGATATTAGCTTATATAAACCAGTTTTGTTTGTTTTTCCCCCTAGACTGCGGCGTTATTTCATACACAAAAAACTTGATATTTTAGCTAACGCACCTTATAAATGCAAAGGATGACAACTGACATTTGGTTATTATTTCTACTTCAAAAATTATAGATTATTATATATTAGTACATATTGATTTTGACATAATTCCTTATGGCTAATAACAAAAAATGTTAATGAGCATACACGTTTTTAATGAACTATTTTTTCCTAAACTTCATGTCTGAATTAACTGAAAATTGGGATATCATCTGATTAGCATAGCTGTCCAGTCTGCATCCTACTAATGTAGAAGGAAGTTTAATTAATTTTATTTTCTCATTTGTAAACTTTTTAGTCCAAAAATGTAAACAAGCTTGAAAAGAAATTAATTGGAAACTAGCGCACCCAGCAAAAGACACGCATGACATTTATCAAACCAGTTTTCATGCGTTTCATAAATTTACGAACTATTAATTAATAACAATTTTGCCTCAAGGATGCCACGCTTGAATGCTTTCATGGGTTCATAACAAATATTGATTTGATTATCAGGGAAAGCATATTAAATCTAAGTAGGATTGAAATTATAAAAAATCCCCAAGCATGCTTAAATATAAAGCATTAAATTATAAAAACATATGAAAAACCGTCGATCATCTTACAAAATTAACTATACCTATTCTCTTAGGAGAAATACTTATTTTAAAAAACCCTAAAAAATCGAGCAAAACACAAAATCGAGCAAATATAAAATGGCGTTCAGCTTGCATTGATCATAGGATTTAAAATTTGAAGAACTTACGGGCATATCTTCGATATTCTTTCTTTTCAAACAATTAGCTGAAAACGCAATAGCATTTTAATGTATAGTTTAACAAAAAATCATACCTTTTCTGTAACAGTTTCACTAATTTCTGACACCTTCTGAGTGGCCACTGTTCCTATTTTAAGTGCCTGAAAAAAATGTAATAAAATGAATAGAAAATCACCATGTATAATTTTGTAGAACATTTTCTTTAAAAAAAATCGGCAGTAAAAAAGTTTAATATATTATTAAAATAGTTGGGTTTTTTCAGAGAAAAGTAGAACATTTGCAAGTTTTTGATAAAATATCTAAATCTTTGCAAAAGTTTAAATTAAAGTTCCAATGAACAAAAACTTGATGCAGTTTTAATTCATAAAATGTTAGCAAAATCTGGATACCACAAATCACAATGCACTATGAATTAATATAAAAAACAAGTTTCATTTGATGTTCAGTTACACAATTCTGTGACTCATCATGTGCCAATAATGGACAGCATTGTACTGTCTTCATCAAAAATTACCGTTGCATCAATACTACATTAAAAATCAAAACAGTAGTTAAGCCCAATATCATTAATTTATAATTGAAGACTTCACAGACATTTGTTATATTCCAACACACGTGTACCCAATAAAAACACCACTGCCTCTCCGTAATTTAAGAACGACAATATGTCGTCATGTTACTTAATGCTCTACAGTTAAATACCGTCACATAATTATAAAAGTCGAAACACTAATTTACAATCTGACACGTTCGAAACAAGTTCCATAGCTACAGTAGACACCTGTACTTTATTTATGTAGCCGTTTGTGAGATGCAGCTTGTCATCATAACTTTTCTTCTATTTTGCTTGAATGAGTGCAGCTCCCAGTGTTTCTGACAAATTTTGTATATGAAAATTTGCAATTACATTAGCTATTTAATTCTTGCGGTTTGCTTTTGGGATTCAAGCAGAAGAAAGTTTCATCTTCAGAATCTATAGGAATATAACTCTTTTTCGAATGCAAATTTCATTTTATTTAAGGTTCCAGTAAAACAAAGATTACTTGACAACAGCTGTTTAACTCTGGGAATGTAAATTTTGCTACAGCATCAAGTTTTTATCATTTGTGTTTAGGTAATTTGAGTTTTCTTGGAAAAATTATAACAATTTTACTTCTTAAAGCTAAAAATATAACACTTATTTGTATTCAACGGAAACGGGAATACACATTGTACATGGAATGCACTTACCCCCTCTGAAGCCTTTGAAGCCATCTTTGTAGCATTAACAGCAAAAGAACTCCAACCCTTTGAAAAAAAAAATCGTTTTATAACAAAGTTTATCAAAATTTTGATAAGAGTCGCGATCAGGACAGGTGTAGCTGTCCTTTTCAATTTTTACTTGTAAATTACAGTTACACATAGCTATACGTGACCCACATTTATAACTAGTGAATTGAAAAAAAATATATATATTTCTCACCGAAGCTAAGGAAGACATGGCAGTATCAAAGAACTCTTGGGAAGAACTACGAGGAGGCCCGTGCGCAGATACGCCAAAACCAACATAACGTCCTCCTTGACTTGGCGGAACATCTCTACAAGTACAAAGTCACATATTGCTACACGGTCACAAAATAAAATTTACGTTGCACCTATTTAACAAAGGTAACTTACTCTGGTTTAAGTGAATTTTCATTTTGTTTCCTATCAAAGAATTCGTCTCTTTGATAAGACTGATAACTATCTAATGTAAAACTGAAACAAGAATTACAATAATTAGCAGCATAACTAGTACAGATTCTGAGTTATGTTCGAAAGCAGGCCAACACTGGTTTATAAAACATTTAAAATTGTGGCTACATAGGTATTGAGGTCGTATATGCACATTAGTCAGTTTTCTAACTTACCTTTGAGTACCATACGCGTCCCAATTATCCTGCATATTTAGTTTTGAGTCAGAATAAGAAGGCAAACTATTTGATGAGGAATGACTTCCTATGAGTGAAGGAATATAATTCCTTGCTGATGACGTTTCCACAGACCATCGTTCTCCTTTTGCCAAAGTGGCAATCTGCCAAGACACAATTAGCAGATTAAAATCACAGCCAAAACAGCATTCATCGACTGATGAGTTGTTTGCGTGTCATTTACTTCACAAATTGCATTTGCATATTTAAAATCGAAAATGCGGCCCATATTACCTTATCACGGTATAAAGCAGCTGCCTTGGTGTTGTACTTGTCCCGTAGGCTCATTGAGTCGTCCCAGTCGGATTGAGATTCAAAAAATTCTCTAGCATTCCTATTACCACCTACTTTCATCTTTTCCAATTCAACGTCTTTCCATTTATCCATTGTTATCGAACGAACAAAACTATAGAAAGCAAAAATGCAATGTGCAGATTTAGTAACACAAAGAGAACGTTAGACTTGGAAAGTTTTAATGTATGCTAAAGGACATTGAACAATGAATTGTCAAATCGTGAAGATCAATGAACATATTAGATAGTTGGCAAGAACAATCAGACGATCCTAAATATAATTGAAAGGTAGATCAGCATACCACAATTTTACTTAGCAGGTTAAAGGAAAAACAAATCAATGCAAAAACTTGAAAGGCAAAGCTTGAACATTTCTAATAAAAAGTTCTTCTTAAAATAAATAATAAAATAGGAATGACCTCTAAAGAGAACATTAAACAAAAACTAAATGAACTAAATTCAGCTCTGGTATTGCTATAGTACTGTTATTTCACTTGACCCACCTAAGATGAACCCCAAGGCTTCGATGCTTTCCAGAGCACTCAAGGCAAATCCAAATTCCATAAGTGACACTAACCCACTGGGGGTTATGACTCCCACATTCAAAACATGTCTGCAAAAAAAAAAAAAAAATGAAAAAAAAAATATAAATGAAAAACCTAATGAATTTGCCACATTAAGGAACTTCGATAATCACATTTTTTACTTAAGAAAGTGGGCTGTATATCAAATACCAATAGCGCATTTTGATTATATGAAAATTTACATCGCTTTTAAATCTTGCTGTTTTATGAAGACAAACGGTACCTACCGCATAACAAAATTTCATTTTATGAAGTATTACCTTCAAATATCTATACTTCCCCATGCAACTTATTCAATATTATATTATGCTGACTGGTGCTGTCTTTCATTGCATTATTTTGGTATTATTCCAGGATATCGCAATAAAACACATGAAACACAATTTGTCTTCATACAAAGAGCACATAACTTTTTTTTAATTATAATTTACTCTACAGATTTTTGTTTATATAAATACAATATTCCAAGACTTTATCAACTGCATATGTTGGCAACATGCCAAACGTTCACCAACTTTATAGCTCAACATCTTTAAATCTATTAATTAAAGTTTTTAATTTAGGTGCCATAGTAACTTGGCTCCCACCAACCTTAGATTCGTCTAGAAAATGTTTGGATATTAAACCCTGCCTTTGAATGAGGCGCAGATAAAAGGTAGAAAGAACAAATACTTCGCCAAAATAGCTATATTTAAAACATCTCTGCACACTGGTTATTCAACAAATTAATTACTCTGGCGACATGTTTAATTAACGTCCTATCAAAATTGTGTTCTAGGAGGAGAAAATCATCTCTTTGAATCCTCCTTTTCATCGCAACGAACTATGAAGGTAGAATACACACATTAAATTGTCATTCACGACGGATTTTAATGCAGTCATCATATTTACGTCATGAAAACGACAACTGTATAGTCAGCTTCCCCAACACTTTACTTTTCAAATGACAGATACCTTGAAGACTGGCTTGATATTGAGTGGTTCACAAAAGCACATTAGGTAACTATACAAAACATCGTGGCGAGACGCGTTTTTAGAAATGACAAAGGTAGTCTTACCCACGAAATTTCATGATACAACAATTAATCGAAAGCAGACTTTAATATATATTGTGGAATATTTGACATTATCAAGCAACTCAAGACCGTACGTGACACGTAAAACAATTAAGTTACAACTATTTTAAAGTTACTAATCCTATACTGCCATTCATTCAATTTCATGGCATACCGCGATTGCCTAGTCGTTAATTTAACACAGTTGAAAATTCTCACTATAAAGAGCAGTAACTCCAATTTATAAACGTAATTAAAATTGAATTTTAAATTTGGGTCGCGAAATGAACTTTAATCAAATGGTACTTACGTTGTTCTCATTTCTTGGTTTGATTTCTTGTAAGACGCGTCTAGTTCGAGGGCTTGCCATAGTTAATTTCACAAAATTTTAATATCAGGTTACACGTTTTTGATAGTCAATAATAAATAATACTAAGTAAAATCCTCTAACAGGTTGGAATTTACAGTTACGTGGAGCAATTCAATTTAACCCTAAATTTCATTGAGTTAGGCTTAACGTACTGGCACTAAGTTTACGTTACTGTAAATAATAATTCAGCGGCGTCCAAACTTGGATAAAATCACTTCTTAGCGAGAAGATGTATTAACGATATTAAGTTATAAGAATTTTCTTTTAACAAAACGCATAAATAAGTAAAATATCTACAGAAATACCGAAGCAGCTTGTCGCGTTCTATCGCGTTTCATGATCGTACGTCATCAACCTGGCGGCTAGCCGGCTAATAAGCCGATCGAAATGACGTCACAAACCATTTTACAGGGTGTTTCAAAAATTACAAATGCCCACGAATTTCAAAACTTTAAAAGTAATGAAAATAAAGCTTTTTCACCAGCGGCAGCACTAAGATAAATAGAAATTATTAAACAAATCCTTAAAACATAAATACAAATAAAAATACAGAAATTTATTGAACGGACGAGCAAAAAATACGAATCGAACGAGTGAACATCCATACAAAATTCCTACAGAGAAAAAATCCACATTTTGAAAACTTTCAATTCCATTATATTAGAATATATACTGTATTTTTGGTGATGCATAATAACAAAAAAAATAATTCAAAGATTTCACTCCTTGAAGATCAAAAAGGTGATCATTTAACAGACCACAAACGCGCTTACACATGTCTATATAACAAGCATCATTAACACTACTATTTCTTTTGCTTCTTATGGCTATGAATAAAGAAAAATATGGTAACAAATATTCGCTGACAAATCGTCATCTAATTCATTGCAATAAATAATCAAAAAAACTTAAGCTGCCAAATTTGTAACATTAAAATCTTTTCCGATAACTGCCTACATATATGCTCTACATTTAATTTGCAAATCAGACTGCTGAGATTATCAACTCTTTCAAAAATAACTATAAAACTCGTAATTGATGCTGAAATAAAAATAACAAAATTAAATCATAAAAAAGAATGTATCATATATGGTACAGTTTTACCCGAGAGCCAATGGAAATTTTGGGACTTGGGAACTTACAAATTCTTTATAAAGCTGTACACGTAAATTAAGTAGCTAATTTTCAGAAAAAAACGCCAGTGATATCTACTCTTAAAATTAACATTGTGTACCTACATAAATTTCAATAAACAAAATTTATATTATTTCATAATTTACTTGTAATTCCAAAGTTTAAGTTTTTCATGGTCAGGAGCATTCATATTAAGTTTTTTTTCTCCCAATTTGGTAACTTGTGCCTTCATATTTCTAAAATACATGTATCATTTTAATCACCTCAATTATTTAAAAATCAATACAGGAAGAATCCGAAAACACCTCAAATTTCAACTTCTTTCAACGTTCATTTATTTTTTAAATAATCATGAACATATTAGTTTCTAAAAATATGAAGGACTTTAATTTTGTTTACCAGTTGCTATGGTTTCAAGACATCTAAATTTTGAAATTATGACCAGACCAGAGACAAAAATTGTATTTTGTGTTTAGCTCTCCCTAGCTGAATTGATAGATAAAAAGTTATTTATTGATTTACTGGTTTTTACTCCTGTTTTAACCGCAGATTAAATGAAACCAGAGACTGTACAATACAGCTTCAATATTCAAACATGCATGTTGGACATAGAGGCAAAATTGAATTTCATTTAAAATTCATTGATAACGTGAAGCTATTTTTGTTCATAGAGCATAGTTATGAAGCGAACAACGTTTCAGACATGATTCTTAAAAATATTGCATGAAAGTAAACCTTACAAATTTTGCAAAACAGGAACTCTGAAAATGAGTTTATTTTTTTTAAAAAAATGAGGGAATTTTGCAATAGATATAAAAACTTTCATACTATTAAACGCGTATTCATATACATTGCATGAACCAAAATTGTGTAAATCTATGTGAAACAAAACTCCACGCTTTTTCGCAAAATTCATCCAAGATTTAAAATCAATGAATTTCCATGGATTGCATGAAATTCGTTGTTCGTTTGAACTCTACAGCAAAAGCAATAAAACTAAATCGGTACGGCGACACAAATTGCACTGGGGAAAAATACAAAAGTAATTAATCTCATCTATTACGATGTTAAATTTCAACCATCATTTGTTTGTGAATACATGGTCGCACATCAACTACGTTGGATATTTGTAAAAAGATACATCATATTTAAATGCGCAATTCTGCCTAGCAGTAAAGGCCATCAAATACCTTAAATTGCTTTTTGTATCTTGTGCAGAACGATTGCCTCAATTAGCAAAGCAATACGCCTTGCTCAAGAGGCAGAATGCGCCCATCTACTCAATTTCTTCATAGCAAAGAGCAGATTTAAAAATAGGATCACAAAATATAAGAAACAAAACCGGGCTCTCACAGAGAGAAAAACTTCAGGAAGGCCTGAGGTGGTATCGGAACATAAAGCGCTGCTTTGTCAATCTCTTCATCTATCTCGACGCCATCTGTGATACAAGGATGTCCAAGTGACTGGAAGGAATTAAGCAAACAAAGTTAAAATCATAAATTTCTCACACAAGCCAGGTACATGTGTAACAGCCAAGTATTTAATACAACTTCCATGCTTTGTTAGCACGTGTTATTGCTATTAAACATTGCTGAAATAAGCAAAAAAAAACCTTCAATTTCCTGCCCTTAACATCATAATTGAGATGACGAATTAAGTATTACCTTCCAGAAGAGAGAGCGACAGTGTCGACACAGCTGCAAAATTTCTGCATATTCTTCTTTGAGACCAAATAATCTGGAAATCAAAATGTTTTCATGTGCTCAATTTTGTATCAGTAATTGTATTTTTGAGAAAAGATAATCGTTTTTCACATAAGAAGGAATTGAAATCTCTCAAAACATGTTTAAGATGTATGAAATATTCACATTGTCCAACCTCTTCCTTAGTTTATTAATTAAACATCGATTGGTCCTCACCTCCTTAACCTGTGATAAATTTTCTGCCAATCAAATGTCTGTCCTTCTTCTCTCATCAAGCCTTTGACGTGATGAATTTGTTCTCTGGTGAAATGAAATATGCACAATTCGTGCCACAAACGTTGTTCTCCAAGGATGTTCTGCATTACCCCGTACGCTTGCCCACCACTTTGCAAATCTTTGTGATCGGATAAACGCAACAGGATTTCACGAATACATTCTTCAGGAAGGTTTTGAAGTTTTGGGAAAACGCCATCGTCCGGCTATAGCAATGATGACACAGTTCAAAGAAATTAGTTTTTTGCCAAGCCCTTTCAAATCCCAAAAATTGAATTTGTGCCACTGTTGAAATCATTTGGCATAAAATATTTTTACAAAACTTGAGAAAAATCTCAACCAGATATTTGAGATTACATAATACCGTTGTCATCATATTTTTACTATTTCTCACCTTTTTGATTTG
This sequence comes from Julus scanicus, assembly GCA_034698625.1. NCBI lineage: Eukaryota > Metazoa > Arthropoda > Diplopoda > Julida > Julidae > Julus > Julus scanicus. Next base: position 10,127 of record JAQGBW010000040.1, on the reverse strand, counting down.
AATGCAACTAGCTATCGAGTTGATACGATTAATCTTTAGCCTATGCTGCTCCCACAAGATTGTGCTGCCCAGCGGTCGACCCCAGCAATAATACGTGATCAAAGTCTTCTCCAAGTCATTCAACAATCGTTGCAAAATGTGGATATTCGTTTGATTCGTGGAAACTAAAAATTATGTAAACAATTAAGAAATTTTCATAAATTTCAGGAAAAATCAAAATCAGTTATTCCAGCCTACCTTGAGATGCCACCCCTTCAAGCATTGAGAAAAGCACCTTTTGCGCACATCCGCTGAGTGTAGTCAGGTTCTGAGTAATTATTAAATGGAGGAGCTAACAACGAAAAATAATGCTGTTAGAATATTCATAATTTTTAGCAACATATTTCACATCATATCCATGAAAAGATAATCTGATTGAAAGCTAAACATGTATGTATATACAATTTACCCCACTGGACTATGATAACCTAAAAGCAATTTATAATTAAACTCCACTAAGTATTAGCTATAATACAGTTAGGATACAGTATATTAAATTTTGTAAACTTCCATCTATAAAAAAAAATCAGATTTCATCCAGGTATTTTTATGATTATAAACTAAAACTTGTTAAAAAAAAATCTTGATCAAATTTCTCATTTAATGCTTGAACTATTATTTTAATCTATAAATTCCCCGAATATGATGAAATGTACATCATGAAATGTAAAATCTTTAACGCGTTTGGTGCGAAATACTTTCTGCTTGCATAATTACTAATTCATGGACAGTGATTTAAATTCGCCCACTGTGTGGCAGTGCGTGGGCGCTTTAGTTCATTATCATTCAAAAAAAATGCAAGATCAAAAATACCATTACTGTCGATTAATAAGGCGATCGGGTTCTTATAGTAGTTGTCATAAATCATGAAACCATAACCGCGCTTCGAGTAACTTTAGGTTCACGTTTATGTCTCGAGCGGCATTTGCTACCCTACATTGAGAACCTGCAGCCAATCAAGACTCAGTAAGATGAGACACCCTTGAGATAGATGATTGAAAACCATCAAAATCATACCATGCATGACATCGTTTATAGTTTTTGACGTTTTGACATTCTAGTAACTGCAAAATCATCTGCATTGTAAAGTTTGTCAATTTTTAGTTTTAACGTGTCCAGTTACTATATAATGTAATGCATCCCTAGGGTGAATTTTGAAGCATAAAGTAAGGTTATTAAGTATATTAACATGTATACTTTCGATTTTCAACGGTTATTTAACATAAATTACACCTAACAATTCTATATTAAGACTTCATCAATGTACCAACATTTAAAACAAAACATATATTATCATACCTTGCATACGTAATGAAATCTTCGGATATCTCGAACTGCATTCGGGAAATCCAAGCGTTTAAAAGCTTCACCCAATCCATTAAATCCAGCAATCTGCATTCAAATAAGAAATATTAATTTAATCATAGAAATATTATGGAAAATGTACTGGAGCTAGATTTTCGTATTCAAGACAACGAGATGTTAATTTACTTAAAATACCCTAAATAGAGATAGAAATGTATGCCAAATAAATTACTCTGCCATGCCAAGCATTAGCTTTGGATTATTTCACCCAAAACTGCAATTCATTTAAAACTGATTCAGAACCTCAAGTTACAATGATAGACAATGATTTTGCGAGTTTGTGTCTCATTAAAAAACAAAAAAATCTTGCATGAAACAAAACTTTTTGTGTCCTTGATGGGCTTGGTTGCAATTTCCTGATTGTTTGGCAAACCCCTTTGGTATCCCCTTAGTACAGCAGTCACCAAACACTCTTTAACAACCCGTTATTGTTGTATTACATTATTCATGGCGGGAGGTTGTACATCATCTCTGAAAGCATTTCCCAGACAGAAAGGTACAACAAACACTTGGCAACTAGAGACACTTAATCTTAATGGAAAACATTTTTTTAATTTGGTTATATTAATGTCACGAATGCTCTTTCAATTATGCTTTTGTTTGGTGCCTACCATGTTTCAGAAATAGTGTAAATATTTTCATATTTTCACATTTTTTAAAAACGTTTTTTTATCAAACATTTTTTTTTTCATGAAAGCACAATTTCTATGCAGATAGTTATCAGTGCACATTACCTCTCTGGTGCATTTAATTGTGATGGGACAATATGGCTGCCAGCATTCCGGTCTCGAATCTATGAAGAGATCAGTTTAACAGGAAATTAGTTCATCGACAATCAGAATAATGGAATTCAGCGCAAGTGGGAAGCAGCAAATAATACCTTCAACGCCATTGGCCAAACTTTCATACGTAACAGTAAATGCATTATCATCTTTGTCATCTGTATCACTCGAATTCAAATCATTGTCATTGTCGTTGTCATTCAGAGAGTTGCTGTTGTTCAAATTTTGCAATTCCATCCTAGCAAGATAAAAAAAAGTTAACAAATTAATATGAATAAAACTGACATGATTTGCTATATTTCATTCATAAACTCAACATTTATATTATACTGTAATCAATAATGTTGTTATATAAATTTAGAGGAAAATGTCCACTAAAAGCACAATTGATTCAAGAGTCCAACTAAAATGTTTTATCGGAAAAAGTGATTTGTTCGTTAGTCCAATGAATGTCATTGGACTTGATTGGTATGACAATGCTAATTTTTGTGTAAAATATTTCCAATGTTAATAAAAGCTTACAGATATATCAGATACTGTATACATATATCCATATATTGCTTCAACACAAGTTTATCAAAAATGTCATCATCGACAAATCTCCAAGTCTAAGATTATTTTCCCCCATAAACAACGTCATACTCACATTAGTTAAACATTTGCAATAGTTATAAGGTAAAAGAAAAGGCAAGTTGGGTCACTTTTAGGCTTTCATGTTCATTTGTTTGCACTTTGATAAAAAAACCAAAAAAGATTGTTTCCACAAAAGTCTAATGAACTTTTCAAAGAAGTACGTATCTCCTTGCAGAAACACCATGGTATTCTATTGTAACAACAAAGTACTAAATATACAATGGTAAAGTTGTTCAAGAAAATATAAAAAAAAAATTTTAAAAAACTTCAGAAAAACTTATTTATTTTACAAAGTTACACCCACGTTTTTCCAACAAACCTATCATTCTCTGAAAAGATCATTGTTTCAGCTAACTCCCATAAGTTTTTTCTCCAAAACATTGAACAACATGAACAAAATCATTGTTTACGTTCATATTCCAACAACAACAGATTGCTATTATATTATGTTTAGTATTATACGAGATGTGGGCGTCAAACCTTTAGGGCCTAGACAAATCCACTTAATTCATCGATTATCACAATGTCTCCACTTAACGAGCACTTCATAAGATGCAGTTTAAAACCCCCATTGTCGATTCTCCGCAATATTTTGAGACAAGATTTCAAATAACCTTGTTCATTTCACAGAAAGAAAAAAAAAACTTTCTCAAAGTATTAATTCCATAGGCTAGATTCAATGCACCTGATAACCTTAGACAAAGTTGCATCCAATAAATGGCAAGAGCACGCCAGAGGTCAGGTTGCACAGAAATTGCAATCTGTCGCTAGTCAGCTTAAAAGGTAAAGGAAAACGAGGGAAAATCATTAAAAAACGTAATTTTACGCAGTGAGAATATCACGGTCTGTTTGCCTGGCTGATTATATGGCTTAAAACAGTAGAAATTGAGCCAAAAACGCACATGTGGCACATGGCCCATGGATGAACTCTTGCAGGCGTTTGGGTGGTCGGGAGAACAACATTTGCGAAATAACACACAAAAAAATGTTGGCATTGGCGCCAGAGTGAGAAAAACCTGTACTACCCGAGTGACTCATCCTATTATTAGGAAACTGCTTATTTAAATGAGGCTTGATGCGTTGTCAGACTGCTATTAACGTAACTTTTCACGTGTGCATGCTAACACAAGTTTGCCAGAAAAACTTTTTGGTTAATTTCCTGGAATTTTCCACAAAAAAAGGATTTGCAGGTGACATTATTTACAAATAACATACCTTATCTACCAAGTATCAACATCTTGTTAAACCTTGTTGAGTCATACTGATTATGGGAATTCTAGTCATGCATGCATAGCATCGATATTTCACAAAAATTCTCATAACTGTACATATAAAATATTCGTTTCTTTGAAATATTGTCAATTTTACCTAACCGTTTTTAATAAAAGGGAGATTGCGATATGGGAGGTGATGCAAAGTGCAAAAGTTCATGAAACCGATCCATGTTGTAGTTCACATTCCACTTTCAATATTGCCAATTTTTATTATTTATTACAAACAAACTGATAAAATTTCAATAGTTGAAATTTTTTAAACAATATTTTACGACCAATAATTAGAAGGCGCAATGCTGTAGTCCCGCCTTCTTTTTTTCAGCAGCACAAAAACTGAAAGTTACAACAAAAGTTATTTTTTCTAAACTAACCGCAAGTTAAAATTAAAAAAACTTGAATATTTTAGGCGTGAAAGGTAAGTGGCCTTTTAATTTACAATCATCTTGATTTTTTATTTACTACGATGTAGATATCGCGATAACGTTTTGCCTTCCTGGACATAGCATAGCATGAGATGACAAACTGCTAAATTTTAGGGTGGAGGCCATGAACCGAAGTGACGTCATAGTAATCGTATGATGCCACAAAACACCAGTTGTAAATTTTAGCGGGTTTCAGTGTCATAATCTGTGAGGAAATCAAAGATAAGTGATCCGACATGCACCAACGTGTATTGTAAAAAAGCATGTGTAATTAGAAAATGTGGGAGGATAGGAAGAGCAGCGTGGGAGCAAACATAGGTGGCGCTACGGGGGTCGAGATGAAAATGGCATCTAATTACAGCGTACGAGCGAAAGTGATTAACAAGCTTATATATTAAAATCGTGGATATTGGCCCTGCCCTTTGCCCCCCACGAATAAATAACCCTAGCGAGATTAATTGTATAAGGCCGCAATGGGTTAGACAGGTTAGCATCCTGTAAGAGTTGCATGTAGGAGGCAAGGGGGTGGAGCGCCTTCAGTGCGCAATCCAGCAGTACTCTAATGTACCATGGGATTGCCAATGTACAGGATAGTTGAACTGGAAAATGTTTTTTATGGAATTTACATTTTATAATTAATTTTACATGATTATTTAAATCTTAAAGTTAACAATTTCTAAAAAACTAGCTGTGCCGCAAAAAGCTTAGGGGAGGTTAAAATATTTTAAATACAGTTTTTTTTTATGAAAAAACACTGAAAAACAATTTTGCGTTCAAATTCAGTAATTTCGTTCTATAATGTGTGAAAGTTTTCAACAAATTACGCGAATATCTAATCTACCCCACAAGATTTTATAAACAAACGAAAATTGCTAATTGAAAACACTAGAATAAAGTTTGTGTACAAATAGGTCGGTTTCTCGACCGTGGAAATATAATTTTTTACATGCGTTTGATTCTAAAATTTCGAGAAATTAGTCCTGAAAGCAGATTTTGGTTATGCTAACAAATTTGGTTCAGTGTTTTTCAGCCGGTGTGCCGCGACATTTTTAGACTCAGTTTAGTGATCTTTCAGTTTTATGCAAGATTGGCTATATCGGTGTATGGAGAGACCGCTAGGGGGCGCGCGATTGCATACGGGGTAAACACAGAGAACAAATGCGATAAACTATATGGGAGTGACCGTGATCTGTTCAAAATATTAATATCTGCCCAATGTCATATACTTAATGTCAACTGTTATATCGCATTACAATCACGAATCACGTTCTAATAAGCATTTAATTAGATTAAATAGCTAAATATTTGACTGCATGCATCATGGATTCGTTAAACTGTGATTTCATATTCGTGTTATTAGTTGACCTACTTTTCTAATTTCTGGTGCATATTATGTGTTTAACTTTCAATTCAATTAGGATAACGGCCATGTGCATTTCGTTTATGTAATCCACGTGTACACGCTGCGTTCAATTACATTTTCTTATTGTCAGCTGCATTGGATTTAATCTGGAATTATTTTGCTTTTTTTTCTGCAACCTTGAACTGCTAAGTGCATCACTAAAAAAAAAACCAAAAAAAAACAAGTAAAATGGCTTTTTTTTCGCATTATACAGGTTGGCTACAAAAAAGGGAGAAACCTTTTTCATAAATTTATAACTTTTTGTTTTTTTTATCTAAGTAAATCCAATTTTGCCTATTTTTATTGTTGCCTATATTTGTGCCAAATTAAATTTGCTTTGATTAAAAAACAAAAAAGTTATGTCCATATTAAATAGCGTAATGGCAAATTTTAATCGTTATTACTCAATAAAACTTGTTTCGATATGCTAATAACGTTAATGAAGACCTTCGTGTATACAACCAGCAGTTAATGACAGTACCTAAATAACGTTTAATTTCCTGATGTATGCCCTTGGTTCGATAAAAATGCGAGTTACCGAGCTGAATGTTAATATGAAATCAGTTACTCCAATACAAGTGAAAATTAATTATCAATTAAAAACCATTTTAGGCAGTGTATTTAATTAGAGATTAAAGTAGTACTACACTATAGGGAATAAAAGCAAGGAGATTACTCGGGTGAATATAAATCGGGCGATCCCTGATCAAATAAAACAGTTGAAGGTTAAATACTAAACAAAAACAGTTTGGTTATCACCTAAAACTTTTTTTAAATACAATCTGTTCAAATCTTATTTCGAATTCAATAAAATCTCACCTGTTATTGTACTAAACTAAGAACTATGGCCGATTAAAACAGGTTTATTTGCCATCATTAGTTGTTTATAGCATTTTGTACAATGGTGCAACCTGACATTAACCTCTTTTTTATGTCTCGTTATTTCAATAAAAAGTTAAATTTAATGTTTAAATAAGAAATTTGCTTTGTATCAGGTTTAATAAGATTCCAACGAGCCAATCAATAATACTGTAGTCTGTTGAGGTACTGATTATAGCAAATAAAAGAAGGTTAATCGCTAATAATGAAGCATTTTAACTTTTATTCCGTGATTATTCTTATTTAACACGAACAAAAACTCAACACAAATTTATTTCCGGAATAATGTGATTTGTTACAAGAACAATAGAATGTAAGGGAAACAAATGAATTGTTATTGTAACAAAAACACCTAAATGCAGAAAATAAGTCATAAAAAAATCTTTAGCAAAAAAAAAAAAAAAAAAAAAACCCATTCAATTTGTGTATGAAACGTAATAATTTTAAAACTCGCATTTCATTATGTCGTCCTTAGATATTAGAAAAAGTATTACAACTTCCTATAATTGTTTCTTATTTTCGAGAATTCACACGACGCCATTCATTAAATACAATTTTTACGAGCAAATATTTGTCCAATTATTAACGCCCTAATATAATTACGATTAAAATAACGAGTAATTATGTAGAGGAGAGGACAATGACCCCTCAGGAAACATATTCACGAATTTAAAAGGCAGATTATATTTAGTACAAAGTCATTCGGACGACAGTGAACACAAAATTCTAGACAAAAAAAAAGTTGAACGGGATGACTGCTTGTAAACATTCACAGAAATAATTTGCTATTTTGAGGGCTAATGAATCACAATTACAAAAAAAAAATGTTCTTGGCAAGATGTTCCCACTTCCTCATTAGCTATTCTGTTCTTGGCCACCATATATTTGCATGTGTTATTTCTTATTCATGAGGCATAAGCTTATTCTCGGTATACTTCTAGTAATGTAATACAAAATTTTTTTTCGCAGAAATCGTTTTGTGCTAAACTAAACTGCTATAGTTTTGGTTATTACGATCAAATACATAATATTACAAGTTAACATTCGTTAACTATTGTAAAAATTAAAATTATCCAAATTATTCAATTTGCTTTGCTATATATAAGCATAATTTTAATTTCTCCCATTGATTTAAAAACAAAGCATATGTGAATAAGTTACAATTTAAACTGCGTTTTTTAATAGCTGTAGTCACGAAATTGATTTCATCATAGTTGAGTTGAAATCAGATCAGCGACCAGTACGCCGAGTTCCCGTTGCACAGCAGACACTAGTTTTTAATCAAAATCTGTTTTCAACTAGGATGAAATCCTTTTCGTGTCTATAGCTATTTTAACATCGCAGGTGATTTTTAAGGATTTAAGTTTTCAATTAATATAATTATTGAACGTATCGAAATTTAAAGTTCAATTAAATGTCATTCCATTGTATAAATACCTACTCTGAAAATACTAATTTAAAATATAGTTCTACAATATGTCTAATTATCATTAATTAACAATGCATTAACTCTCGTTTTCTAGTGGCAACCACTTCCAGTAGTCGTGCAAATAATCGAAGAAAATGGAAGTAAAATTGACTCATAATTGGCCATATTTAAGGCTAATCATAACAATCGGTGAATTCGTACGTGTAGTTTCTCCAGAGGTGAATATCTCCATGGCCCAATTACGAGCGATCCTCTATACATTTTTATACAAGAGTGAAATTGCTAAATGTGAGATGGAGCGCGTCTTTAAGGTGGCGAATGAATACACAAGATGGCGTTTTTATTCGAGTAGATCTCTAAATTCGGATTTTTTTATGGGGACTTTATAGCCGCGCTTCACTATATAAATCTCAAGGAAAAACAGCCGAGGGCAATGCGGAATCAGTGCACGAATTAAATCATTGTATTTAGTAAAGCAGCAGTGCGTTCAGCAGTAAATTCAGCAGTAAAATTCTTCTTTTGCAATTCCATATAGGATCGATGGACGAGACATTTGGAATTCATGCACTTTGAGCACATTCATTTGCAGATGACACTTTTAAATCCATCAACAATGCACATTTCACGACTTGTGCGCACAAATTAGAAGAAAAAAATGGTAATTGCATCGTAAACTACACGAAGGATGGTCCAGTTCAGTACCTCCTATGATGATGTAAGAACCTTTATCGTTAATTGAAGATGTACATGTGCTACGAAGATGGTCTCATTAAAATGAAAGGGCGTCACAATAGTGCTCAGCTGGAATAGAGCGACCTTAAGTCCAGCGCAACACCCTCTGGTGGCGAATGTGCTTTTAACGTGAACATTTTATCTTTTAAAATGCTTTTGGCAATAAATAAGTCTGGGGACATTCAAAAAGGATGTCCTCAAGAGAGAGGGTAAGGGGGGAGGAGAGAAAGTATGCTGGCATGTGGACAGGAATGGGGAGAAAGACATTATATGGACGTCCATTAATGATGGCATTTTCCAGTTTTTGGATTTTCTGTTTAATTGAGTTTTAAAGGTGAGTGAAAGGGGATATGGACACCAGAAGAAATGCGTCCAAAGTGCCAAATGTACTTGAATTTTTAAAACCTCAGGAAATTCGGGAATTATGCAAAACTTTGAGTTTCATGCTGGAATTCCCCTTCGAGGTCAGGAAATTTCCGTTCATCAGGAAAATAAAGGGTCGTGTAATTGGTAGTGACCCGGTGCTTGGAAATTTATTGGATGGGTCTTTGTATGTTCCAAAATATTTTATGTACACCTTACTTCTCAGCAAAAATTAAGGGGAAAGTGGGGGTGACAAGGTCTTTGCTAAAATGGACACCATGCAGACAGAGGGTGGGAGGAAGTCAATTTTTGAAGGAATTTTGGGGACATATTTTTTGAATGGCCCCTAAGGCAAAAAAATGGCCACTTTTGACGTAAAAGAACGTAGCCATGCATGTATGTTGGAGATGTCATGCTAAACGCTCATAAGCCATGGTTAAGAGTAGCTCAAAAAGTACATTGTATATTTTTTATATATGCATTTTTATTGCTGTATAGTGTATATGCGAGACAATTTGAGTATTCCCCAATCAGTCTAGCTGAAACAATGCTATTACATGTCCATACTGATAAATTCTGATTGACCGTCAGCGTCGGTCATTTTTAATCCATTTAACGTTTGTTTGACTTTCATGTCAATCAGATCATCCTTTCCTCCCACGCCATTTCCTAGGTGAACAGATGGCGAGGCTAACCGGTTAATCGAGCGTAATGCCTGATTCCCACTTGGCCGAAAACCGAGAACCGACGCGGCTGACGTCAGAATCTCGGTTGCCGAAAACTGGTGACCAGTTCCCACTTGGCCGA
>JAQGBW010000039.1:0-83375 GCA_034698625.1 Julus scanicus | reverse complement strand
GTATTTTGGTGGAGACACTTCGACTTCGACATCATTGTTGTGAAATCATGGTTTTCGGTTTGTGTTTTTTGTTTTTTTGTTTTGTAACTCATACTCAATGATACTCTTGGTGGAGACCCGGCTTTATGGTTATAAATTTTTTATTTTGTTCAATTAAAAGAACGCCTCTAAGAGATTTGGATAAGCGAACAAACATCACTATTGGGGACACACAGTTTGAAGTTGAAGCAGATGATTTGGAAAAAATCTGCGTTTTGGGAGAAGGTGCTTATGGCATTGTGGAGAAGGTTCGGCACAGACAAAGCAACACAATTATGGCAGTTAAGGTAAAGCCACTACTAAAATTTACTCTGGACGAAGAGCTATATACCAAACTGCTTTTGATTGACTTAATATTATTATTATTTTTTTTTTTTTTAAAAAAAGCGCATCAGGGCAACTGTGAATACACAAGAGCAAAAGCGTCTAGTTATGGACTTAGATATATCTATGCGTGCTAGCGACTGTCCATATACAATTCAGTTTTATGGAGCTTTATTTCGAGAGGTATGGACCAATGTCTACTTTAAAAGTAAACGGTATCTTGCAATAGGGATGAATGCTAAGGACGTTTATTTTATTTACATTTAATAGAAATTTAAGGTCATTACTCGTTCAGTGTAATAATTTTGAAAATAACGTCCAATATAAATATATTTGCACAAAAAAATTGTTTATTATATGCTTTATTTGACCAAAAAAATCCTGATATATGTATCATGTAAATTATTCCATGATATAATAGCATCTCCATTGCAGGCATTTCATATTGTGTAGCATTCCATAGCTTTAAATAAATGCTAATTAATGTTCAAATTTTTATACTATGATCTAGGGGGATGTTTTGATATGTATGGAGGTTATGGACACATCATTAGATAAATTTTATGTAAAGGTTAACAAAGCTGGGCGCACAATTGCTGAAGATATCCTTGGAAAAATAGCATTTGCGGTACGTATCGAGTACCTCTTTTTAAGCGAATCGTTCATTCAATATCTGAAATAATTTAAATATTAACCCTAGTACGCATTTATTGAATAATAGGTGGTGAGTGCCCTACATTATCTCCAGTTTAAGCTACAGGTAATTCATCGGGATGTCAAACCTTCAAATGTTCTTATTAATCGACGTGGGCAAGTCAAAATGTGTGATTTTGGCATCAGTGGATATTTGGTTGACTCTGTAGCCAAAACTATTGATGCTGGATGCAAACCTTATATGGCAGTATGTATCATCGATTTCTCTTGTCTGCAGCAGATATGAATTAAATGTCATCATCTTATTTTTAAAATGTCACATATTATTTTTAGCCAGAAAGGATAAATCCAGATAAAGATTCGGATGGCTATGATATCAAATCAGATGTATGGAGCCTTGGAATTACAATGGTACGTTTTTTATTCCGTCTTATCTTCTGTTTATCAAGTTTAAATGGGAATTTCTTGGGAATTCTTACTGAACTATTCCTAGGTTTTTTTTTTAAAGCGTCACTTTTTTGTTTAACGCAAAATGCACATTATGATTTTCAGATTGAATTGGCTACCGGAACATTTCCTTACAGGTAAATAATATAATTAAATTATGATTATGATCTCAGTAATGGATATCGTTAATTAGTTACGAGGATGACCACAGAAATTTCTGTACTTTGTTTAAAAGACATTTGTCTAAACTAACAAAGATATTCTTAATGATTTTCAATATACATGATAGGATGAGGTTATATTTGAAGAAATTAACTTAAAATATAGAGAGTTAAAGCAGTTTGGAAATAATATAAGATGATATTAGGGCACTTTGGCAGTATAATGTTTTTAATTATAAACTTTGTTCATGTGTATAGAGTTAATTTTTTGTTACAGCACTTGGAAGACTCCATTTGAACAGTTAAGGGAAGTAGTCCAAGACGCTCCTCCACGTTTGCCACCGGGAAAGTTTTCACACGAATTTGAGGATTTGATCTGTCAATGGTTAGTAAATGGTTTTCATTATCACGAGCATTTCTTGAAACATTCGTTTATTGTTAACACAGTGCATCAACATTTTTATAACATTAAAATACTCGTCCCTATAATCAAAATCCTGATTTGTTCATGCTCTTATTATGTTGTGGTTTCTTTTTCAGCCTTATAAAGGAATACAGGCAGCGACCGAATTATATCCAGTTGTTGGAGCACCAGTTCATCAAGATACACGAAACGAAGGAAACCGATGTTGCCACATTTGTATCCGAAATACTGGATAGTTTCCCCGAAACGGACGACCAGCAAAATGTAATGGCGTAAGTGATGGAAACTTCCGAATTTCATTTCATTCCTTACATCGTACTGAGCTGAAAAGTAAACTCCCCAACACCATCACTGCAGTAAGACAGCTGCCACCACATACATTAACTGCTTATGAGTGACAGATTGCATATATCATGGTGAATGGTATTAGCATGGCCAGAGTCTTGCATCGAGCATAAAATGGTAACCTCCGGGTCAATGCCGTTCGAACACAATAACATTAACCAATCATTCTGTTCCAATTATCGGTAGTCTTTGTAAATATGTATTATCCAGCTGCTGCCTTTTTCCTTCTAACTATGCACATGTACACAACTAAATCGATTTCTTAGATACAAAAGGGGAAAATGGCAAGTGGATGTAAACATAACACAATAAACGTATAAGTCTTATAAAGACATAGGTAAAGGTTTTATTCAAATAATGGGGGAGTTGGTGGGGTTAATGCGAGCAGACTGTTTTACCGAGGAAACGTTTAAAGACATGCACATCAATGCTGGATAAGTCAGCAATCGGCTAAACGAGTGAAAGCAACACATCAGTCCAATCTGCAAATTAAAATTCTCTTCGGTGATATTTATCTGGGTCATAATAGGATGTCACGACGACCCGATTGGCAAATTTCCTTCCTGCTAGGCTCTGCTGCGCTTTCTGGCAATCAATTACAGAATTGAACTCCACAAATACCTAAAAGTAAAGATTAATTTCAAGTTACCGAACTTGTAGTAATTTGGTGTACTTTGCAATCCCATCGCAGCAAATTGCAAATTTAAAAAGTAAACTGCACTTGCCTTCCCACACCCTGGCACTTCTACGCCATCAATTGGCCTTGGAATTTCCACGCTGCGTACCACCCCATACTTGTTACATTCTTCTTTTATATCCTCCAGGATGTCTGCAATAAGCAATTTCAAAACTTAGTTACCATAGAGTGCACCAGCAAGCACATTCTGTATAACGGGAAATTCTGATTTAAAGGCTTACCTTCATATTCTTCTTCATCTCTTAATTCATCGGGTGCAACCATATTCATCAAACAAAGGACTTCGGTGGCTGGCCCAGCACCGGTTGTCAAATTCAAACCAGGTACCTGGATCTGCACAGGTGCTTGTGCCTGAAAAAATTTAAAAGTGATCAAATTGTAAATCTCAAATTGCAAACTACTAGAAACGCAATGTTGAGGATAACAAATAAGTTCCATACATTCATTTGATTATTCTTTGCTCCTACACTGGCTCGTTGGACAATGAGTTTCTTGTCTCCCAATTGCATGCCGTTTAAACCTGCAATTGCCTGGAACAAACAAATTCCATATTACACTTGCCCAAACATAATTAGATGTAATTTAATAGCGAGTTTCACTTACTTGATCAGTGATAGTAACGTCAGCATATTCACAAAAGGCATAACCTTTTGAAAGCCCAGTGGCGCTGTCTTTAACTAAATTAAAAGCACGCAGTTGGCCAAATGACATCAGCAATTCTTTCACCTATAGGAAAAGTTCAATTTGGAATCTATAATGAAGTCATAACCTTGCGGATTAGATTTACAAGAAAAACAGGGGCCCAATTTTTACAGATAGTCAATTTTACCCCATTCAACCCTTTTCTTTTTAAACATCTTAAATATTTTTTTGGTAATCAATGAAAGAATTGAAGCCGCATAACATTTTTGTGTAAAATTTGACAAACATGGGAAGTAAAAAAAAACTAATTTTTTAAAGAAGTAGCAAAATTTCACTCGAGTTCCCTCGACATTTGAATCTACGAGGATTACTTACCAATGACAAGGCATTCGACAAGAAAGTCGTTGAATATTTATGGAAGCTGTTAAACATTTGAATATGTACAAATCTGGACCCATTCCCCATCACTAAATTTATCCCTTCCCAAAATTAATACTGTCCAACATTCCATTAATATATACATTTGATACTAAATTACATAAGGGCAAAAAAATCTTTTAACACCAGATAATACCCATGTCTCACTATTTGCGTTTCTAATTCATATTAAAAATTACTCCATTTAAAACTACCCATTATTTAAAAAACATTTGACCCAAAAAATGGGATTCAAGAATCAAAAAAGTGCAATTTATCACCTGCATTTGCCATAAATAAGCGATTTTTATACTTATTCAAAATGAAGTTGGAAAGATGATAAATTGAAATTGCTTTCAATAGTTATAAATCGGACATTTCACAGCTCACTTATTTAGTTCCGTTATAGATGCCCAGTTTGTGTATCATCTCTTTGGAAGAGTTCCTACCTATCCTATAGTTTTTCGCGCAAGAAAAAGTGAAAAGTGCTAGCCCCAGTAGCACAGAAGCCCTAGACAAGCAAAAAGGCTGACAACACTTGCCTTTGTCTTCAGCACATTAACTCAGGGTTGTGTTTTGGAGTTTGCATTAGCGACTAGGTTGGGATTATCACCCGCGATACCTTAGCTATGGATCAAATGGGGGAAGAAGCAAAGAAACATGAGTTTTTTTTAAGGTATAAAATATAGATAAACATACATTGTTGTCGAAATAATAATGTAACACGTGAATTAATAATTAACGTTATTATTACTTAAAAATGATGTACAGATTAATTTAGAAATTGCTGTAAGAATGGCAAAACCGCTGAAAGATAAGCTAGAATTTTCTGAAAACAACAAAAACAAAGGAGAATATGCAACTGCACCCCATACCTAAAATACTGAAAGAAAAAACAAGGTCTCGGGGGGGGGGGGGGATTTCTGCCATAGAAACAAAAAATATGCAATTATTCACTGGCAAATTATCAAACGGTTCCCTAAAAAAAGAAGCATTTTGAAAGCCTTCACCAAACCTGCGCTCGTCTTTTTAGATGTAACCCTTTGGCTGGAAGAGGGCAATTGCAGCAACTATCTTGGCTAGCTCTCTCGTAAAAAATAACAATGCACTACCAATGTCCATAGTGTAAATTATAAATGCATTTCCTACCTGATCTTCGTTAAGATAATTGGGTAACCCTCCGATGAAGATTTTGTGAGGGGAATCTTGTACTAAAAAACAATAACGGAATGATGTCAATGCCTGCTCGGGCTTCTAGAAATTTCAGTTTTTTTTAGTATTTTTATAATTAAAGACTCACCTGGAGCATTTACCGACGGTGCATCAGCCATGCCAGGCATAGGCTGATAATCGTGAGGACGTCTAATTTTCAAACTCTGTGCTTTAAAATTTATTCCGTCGAATGCCATCGCCTGGGAAGTCTCGTCTATCGACCGAAACTGGAATTTAAAACAGTACGTTTAGCCGGGTGCAAAGATTCACATTTTAGAAAGATAAATACAAACCTCTAGAAATGCGAAGTTTTTATCCAAATTAATTTGGCAGGCAAGAACAGGATTCCCAGGAGCTTGGGCGAGTCCAGAGATGTGCATCTGTTGGTTGAAGAAATCCATCATTTCTTCCTGAAAGCAAATAAGTACAAAAACCAAGTGAAATTTATGTTCAACTTCGTAAAATATTTGTGAAAGCGGATGTCTACTTGCCTCCGAAACTCCGAAAGGAATATTTCCCACGTACAAACGTCTCGCTTGTCTGGTAATGGTACTGCCCACAACTGGCAAGACCACTTGAGGGCTAGCTTCTACCACCGTGGGTGGTATTTGTCCAGCCGCTAATTTGGAAGAAGGAAACATTACTCATAATTCGACAAGTCAAATAGTCTTAATTTTGTAGGCCCATAGAAACTAACCTTGCATTGCTTTGTATTGAAAAGGAGTAACGTGTTCGAAGCCAGGAGGTGGTACATCCCAATAGATCGAAGGTTTCCTACGCCTCGACGATTTTTTTTCTGGTTTTAATCTGATGCTAAAAAATTGTTCAGAATTAATGTATGAGTTTTTCCAAGACGTTTCATGAAATGGCAAATGAGATTAAAAATTCAACACAATCCACTAGTTATTCTATTAAACGGGGAATTTATTCGAGAAAATGGTTGCATTACTGGTATGGTGTTATGCACTATCTGGATAGAAACCGATCTTACCCTCCTATTCTGTCACGATCACGAGAACGAGATCTTGTGCGCTTGCGTCTATCTCTATCTCGATCCCTCGAACGGATGTCTCTGTCGCGATCCCGTTCTCGGCTGCGGGACCTGGATCGAGACCTACTTCGTCGCCTATCACGTTCTCTTTTTCTATCTGAAATAGGGCAATAAACCTATTATTTCCTGGAAATTTCATATTGATCATTCTTGAGTGTAAGCTCACACCTTAAGCAAATATGACCACATATATATGCATGCATTTTATTTAAATTCAACCTTTGTCAATGTAATAATACAACATTGGCAAAACAGGAGTTCGATCTTGCTATATGCTTATAACCTTATATCTTAATATTGTTATTAACATATTTCGAAACTTATTCGATTTTAATCAATTGTTTAATACAATATTTAAGTAAAGAACCAAAAACCTTCATAAAGATGAAATCAGTTGAAAATCAATACAATTTAAAGAGCCTCACGTGCATGTGTGGCTATAAGCACAATTTGATTTCTTCCCAAGTTGGGATGGAAATTTAATGTGAGAATCCTACCTTTGTCTTCTCTATCTTCTCCCATTTCAATCAGTGGTTACTTAAACACCTTTAATACAGAAATTAAATATAAAACAGAGTAGCTTATGGAAAACTATTTACGTTTTTATTTGTTAACCCACAGGCTGTTGTTTGTTGATGAAAAAAAAGCAAAAGCCAATTCACCGCTGTGGGGCGACACTCGCTAGAGATGTATTAACAGCGCCGTAGGTTTTTTGGCGCCAAATTACTGAAGAGAAATTACGTTTAAACTAAAGTGTGGACGATTTTACCTGGTAAGTAATTTATCACGGTTCTTGTATGATATAACGATAATTAAATATATGCATGTGTACGTTTAATGCATAGTTCAAAGTAGGATGCGCTTACATAGTTCAAATAAGTTAACATAACCCTAGGTTCTCGTGACCATGAATTGCATTTGCTAAATGCAATGTCACCACCAACCAACCAGCAAAACTATTTTAACTCGTCAAGAACACGCAATATCACACGAAAACAATTCACCTATATTGATATTTTTTTAAAAGGTTTACACGAACACGTCTCATTGTTCATCGGACTAGAACACGATACAATTCAAAATTAAATAGTTTCTGTAGGTGTTGATTGGAAACTCATCTCAGACGGGGGAAATCCATTAATGCAGTGGCAAATTCATTATTACTGTTCGATACTTGTGTATGTTACATCACGTCTGGAGTATTGAATTTCTGATCCCACCTAATTGGATAAGTAACCCTTTCCAAATGTATCATTTATAAATAAAATTTAAATTTATTTTAAACTGTTTGAGTTGTTGGCGGGGATTTAGATTGCTGGAATGTTGAAATAACCTAAAAATAGAGGAAAGAAATATTTCAATATACAATATCTTTAATTGTAGTACTGTTTTCAAATGAATGCTATGGTAACATTAAGAAATGTATCGACACTTACGCTGCTGACCACCTGTTTTTGGAAAAAGCTAGAAGCTGCTGTAGAAAGGTTTTCCTTGTGTCCAATACGACACCTCAAATAGCCATACAGATTTGCAAAATTAAGCGTTAAACCTATGCATACCACCATCTGTAAAACACACAACAAATTAATTTACGAACAAATGTTGGTGAAATACTGCAGAATATATGAGTGAGATACTCACAAACCACTTCAGTTTAAGTCCAAATATTGTGACAAAAAAGAAAACGAGCCATAGTACTGGAGACAAGAATAGCGCCAGCCAAAATATCCTCGAATCTGCATTAGTTGCTGAGGTGGGATCAGCCGCCTATTCAAATAACATTTCATCCTTTTAAAATAACAGTAAATTGTGAAAATTAGACAGACAATAAGCTACGCTATTACCTTTCGAGATTCAAACATCCAATGGCTTTTACCCTCTTGGTCAATGTAATTCCACCACCGAAGGCCCACGAGCAATCGTCCAGTCACGTTTTTTACTGTCCAAAAGTCGGCAGACAGCAGCAATACGATGATAACGAAACTGCCAATAAAATTGCTGCTAAACCAGCCACAGAACAAATAAACCAACACAGCCAGAACACGAAACACTACGTGGAATAACGCTGCTACGGGATGGCTAGAAAAATGATTAATAACATGTAAAATCAACATAATTACACCATTTAACTCATAATCTCACACACATTACCTAACTTTGCGCTGATTTTCAGGAGAGTTTTCATCGGTAAATCCGAGACCGCCATCGTCCGTGTGGCCAAGCAAACCCTGCTATTAAAAGAATATGAATCATTAAACACGATGGTTTCCATGGCTAGGAAGTGGCCAAACGGTTGGGAGTCCCAGAGAAACGGGTATTTCTCATTACGATAGGACCTAACTTTGGGTTCTGTTCCATTTGTCATAACCTATCCTCACCAAACTTCAATCAGTTGCTTGACATAATTGATAGGTACAGTCAATATTATAGTTAGGGGAACTTTCTGAATGTTTGGAAGTGACCTGTGCATGAAGAGCGACTGATGCTGCTCTTTTGTTTGGAGAGTGTCAGTTAATATAATATTCTCGCATGTGCCTAATACTAACGGCAACACAGTTTTGACAACTGTTATACAATTCATTTTTATAAATTATGTAAGATTAAGTTGACAGACACAGGTACGTGCACACCCATTAGAATCTTCAAATTGCTTCAGCGAACCTCTATAAATGAGGGAATTTCTTTCTAGTAATGAACAACAGGCTTTGATCTTAATAAACTAACAGCGTTTATTAAGCTAACTAACAAATAATCAGATTAATAGTTGAAATAAAAGCGTACCAAAGACGAATCCATAATCAGATATGCTTGGTTGTCAGCTTTTGGGATCTGCCCATTTCTCGTGGTTTTACTTCTTCTATACATAGGGCTCTATAATAAGCTAATACTCACTAATGTGCCACTCTGCGTATAGCCGTTTAAGTGGAATGCGTTGTTTTTGAAATTGAACTTTAGATGGCGACACTGGTCAGTGAGTTAAAAAATTGAGTAATGTCGGAATGTGTATGCCGAGTAGATAACGAGAAATTACTCGAATGTTAGCTAATTTAGGATAAGCTGTTAGGCAAAACAGGAATGCATGGCGAAATGAGTGCTCAAGATCTAAAAGAACAAGGAAATCGTTTATTTAGTGCTCGGAAATACGACGATGCCATCGCTTGTTATAGCAAAGCGATAGTAAGTACGCTCTTTCAAGTTCCTCGTCTATAGATATGAACTGTGTTATTTTTTTTTCAAATTATTTTCCTTGTTCTCATTTGCATTTAGCAGATCAAGTCATCATCGGTTCCCACCTATTTCACGAATAGAGGACTGTGCTATTTGAAACTAAAGCAATGGGAGTTGGCATGTCAGGACTGCAAGAGAGCCCTCGATCTGGATTCGTCGCTTGTCAAAGGCCACTTTTTTCTAGGACAAGCCCTTCTTGAATTAGATTCTTGCGATGAAGCTATCGTCCATTTACAAAGAGGTTAGAGAACGTTCTGACATATTTTGCCTACATTTGCGAAGAATTAATTCGTTTTTTTCTGTATTGTATTCAAAAAGTTGACAAACATTAAAAATATAGCAAGGATCCAAATGCATCCTCAGCCAATTTACTTACACTACTCATCCTACCTTCAGATTCGTACTATGTTGTAGTACAGTATTTTTATGAATAATATTGTTAACATTTATTCATCCTAGCGCATGATTTGGCCAAAGAACAGAAGCTCAACTTTGGGGATGATATTGCTGCCCAGTTGCGACTTGCAAAGAAAAAAAGGTGGAATATATTGGAGGAGAAACGAATTGCTCAAGAAATCGAGTTACAGAGTTATTTAAATCGCCTAATTCGAGAGGATAAAGATCGGTTGGTGAATTTGTTGTGTAGTGTTATACTTTATTGCATAAGTTTTATCGAATGCGTTTTTAATGATAGGCAAATCGAAGCCGTCAAATCAGAGCAAGGAATTGGAAATGGTGAGGCAATGGAATGGAATAATGATGCCATTTGCAAACTGGAAGAGCATTGTGTATGTTAATGTCAATCATTTTATCCTGATTTAAATTTATAATTGGTAGTTGAATGAGCCCACAATCAATTATTTCTTGATAAAGAATGATGGGTATGCCGTATGCATTTCAACAATGAGTTATTTCAACATGAACAATTGATTATTTTTTGATTTATCATCTCTGAATCTTTGTACTGTCAAGTTATTCTATTTTAATAATTTATTGTGAATGTATGATTAAGAGCCCATATTTCCTGAAATGATTATATATGTACTGTCCTTTTATTTTTACAGGATCAGTACATTGCAGAACTAAACTCGATTTTTGCGAAAGTGGATGAAAGGCGACGGGTTAGTAGCTATTTTTGCGTGTTTTTTTAAAAATGTCATTAAAGTATAAAATACGAAAATGACCTATTTTTTGTTCTTAAATATTCACTAGAAACGTGATGTACCAGATTTCCTATGTGGTAAAATCAGTTTTGAATTGATGAGAGAACCTGTAATCACTCCTAGTGGAATTACTTACGATCGGAAAGATATTGAAGAACACTTGCAGGTAGATAACGGCAACTGAAATAAGGTATTGTCACACAAGTAAGTGATTACATGGTTGGTGTTATTTTCTAGAGGGTCGGTCACTTTGATCCTGTCACACGTTCAAACCTCACTTCGGATCAACTGATTCCGAATCTGGCAATGAAAGAAGTGGTCGATGCTTTTCTTATTGAAAACGAATGGGCTATTGATTATTAAACTAATTCGGTGGAAGGGACAAAAGGAGGAAACGTTCGGTTTCTTTAACGAGACAATGCCTGCAAAGGGTAATAAGAATAGAAAGTGACCGGTGTGTCATGAAGTGCTATGCGTGACGATGCACCGTTCCGGATTGGCATGCTAAATCTTTTACGAAATCCATTGGATTTGATTTGTTTGTTCGTTTATTTTGTTGCATCATGGCGACGTCGTACTTTATTTGTAATCCAATTTTTAAGTTTATATATCAAATCCCGACAATATTGTTTTCACACAAGTTTCAGATCTATCGCAGCAGCCGAGGACATGCAAATAATATCAAACTTAAGCTTTTCGTCGTGAACTTTGGCAGAAATTGTGAAACTGATTCCCCGTTGGCTGTTTCTATTTTTTTATATAACCAACAGTGTGTATAATGCATTTAATTGTTTAAATTTCATCTTAACTATAGATAATTTGTATAATGAAATAGAGGCATGCGGCAAAAGTATTTTTCTGTACATTTACGAAGCCTATGGCCGTGGCTTTATATTTTAATTTTGTTTTGATTCATCCATCGAATTTAAAGTTGCCAAGATGGTTTGTGAGGGTTTAAATGTGTATTTATATTTCTTTCGTAGTTATATGTGTATCCTTTTATTTTTATTGACAAACACATGATTAATTACGTAAGCTTCCAACTTTGTACCGAGTTGCCACAGTGTCCTTTATCGTGAACTGCACCTTGTGCTTTCTGGGAATTTCTCCAATCCAGGTTACTTCCTGGTATATGATACGTATTCTCTTAGGCATCTCTAGTTATTCTTTAATAACCGAAGGTGTGTACAAATTCGGTGATTTATTGGATTATTTTCAGCATAAATGTAGCTAAATGCTGTAGCTAATATACTACATTTTCTGAGATATGGATTTAACAAATAAACGTGGATCATACTGTTTTATGAAAATTGACTTTTCATAAATTAGTGGATGTAAAGAAACAAAATTTTTCAGTTTGAATGGTCTCATTACGTGATATTGTTAAATCGTTCAGCCACTCCTCGGTGTAGATATTTTATAATTTATCTGAGTGGTTGCTAAACCAGTTGTGATTTCGATAAGGTACTGAGTTTTAAATCCTCGTTACCCCTCTAAATAATAACCTGGCATTAATTATGAAGTCTGTTTGGTATGTTCTTTTATGTACACTTTTATGGGCATTTGAACTAATCTGGCACAAATAGACACTGTGGTCTGTGGAACATCGATGTGGAGTATCGATTTAACGGAATGATCAACTTTACTTTTTAAGTTGCACAGTCGACATTTTTTTTTGTTGATCTTGATGACAAAAGTATGTTGTTAAAATAAAAACGCTTCACGTTATAAAACCTAGAATCCCATTTAGTCAATTCATAACACTTCGGTTTTCTTAATTTTACTTAATCAACCTCGCAGATGGGCGAAAGTAGTTTTGCTCTTTGCAAAGGAAAAGTCCAATGAAATTTTAATGCTTTATTGCTGCACACTCACGCAAACGCACACTCAACAATTCAAAGGAAAAAAAATCTTAAATGAATTTCATACACAGCAGTACATTTGATACAGTTTTAAGTGTGCAATGTTAGCGGAAGTTCGAGGAAAATGGTGCATTTGGGTTGAAACGAAGTGACGTTAGAGGGAGTCACTGCATACTCTCAAAGACGATGAGCAAATCCACACACCTAATTTGAGATTTCAGAAAATAATGTCTATACTTGCAATGCTGAAATCACGAAAAAGAAGATAAATCTTGTTATCAATAATAAATTCAGCTTATGAATATGTGGAAAATAAATTATTCAACATCGAAACATTATGCATTTTGAAAGAATAATAAAAGCAATCGTATATTGAAATAGATTGAATAATTGTTGAATCTATGATGCAATGTCGGGAAAATGTTGACATTGCAGGTATAGGGCGAGGAGGGTGTTTATGCCGGTCACCGTTTATGCCCACCTTAAAAAGTTAAAATAATTGAGATTTTGAAACCCTATATACGAGTAGTTCTAGGGTTATATATATTTTTTTTTAAAATTTGAAGTAGAAATCGTTATGAACATTGTAGGCAGCCTGTCACGTTTGCAATGACCCGAGCACCCCTGTATGACATCATTTCGACATTTAACCAAAAATTGATATGGAAGTTGGACCTGGAAGGATGTGTTTGGTTCTTAAGTAGTTTAAACCAAACATGTTTCATCGGGTTGGGAATTGGATAGGAAAATTGCATCTTTTGAGTAAAATATATTTGTGGTGGAAGTAGGAATTTTTTTTTCTGATTAGCAGTGATTGCGAGGCAATAAAACTGATTAACGGCATAGAAGAATTATAATAGGAATGGAAATTTAATTTGTAATACACAAAAGTAGACTAAGCAGTTCTCTATCAATTTAATCGAGAATAATGCAAGCTGAGGGAATGCAAACCAGGCGCCGTGGCCTAAACCCCAACTGAATAATACAATTTCAATGAAGTACCAATGCAATAGTTAATAGGCCAATTAAATATTAATTTGACTTATTTTTTTGGCAAAAACGAAACCTCCCTTGAGATCATTGCATGGAAAAGCATTTGTCAACACAGTGTGGCGCACAGCAGATTTTTAGTATTTACACTCATTTAACAAATGGAAATAGTGTGCTGAAATGAATTGAGGATGACGAATGAAACGTTATGTATGATGTTTTGGAAATATTATATAGGCATTAGTTTGATAGCCACTCATTCAATGAAGTAGCTGATTTTTTTTATAACATGTTAGGGAAAATCCCAATTAAGGCATAATTTTTCTTAGGAAAACTGCGTTACTTCAGAATTGAAAACAGCACGTTACATTACTTATTATGAGTAAAGTAAATACGTCAAAAGGCATCGCTGTATTTTGGTAAAAGGCGGATAATTTTAAGGCATTTTATAATTGGACGGTTTCTGGTATGAAAATGATATTGTGTATATACAAAACTGTACACTATGATACACAGTACATAAAAAAGCGTAAAGAAAATAAAAATAACTGAAATAATAATACGAAGACAAAACTCGTTATAGTCAAATAACATTAAAAAACATCTTTGGTTGATTCGGCTATCTACAGAATACCCCATAACAAAAAAAGCCACTTTTTGGGATACCTCAAATAATAATACTGTTGAGCAAAATTTAGTTTAAAATAATTGCTTGAAATTGCCAAAGTTGAGTTGATTTATATATTTACAATTGATAACTTAAAACGCGAAAGAAAAACAATACGCGTGTTAATTTATGACTAGATTTCGTAAAATAAAATCATTATAGAATAAATTTAAAAATAATACAGCAAGTAATCATGGTTATAATGGAAAATTTTAGTAAAAAATAAGTATAGCCCTCCTATGACAGTAATATGACTAGAGTATAAATGGTTATAAAGTTGAAAATGCTTTTATATCCATATTTATACTAGGTTATAAGCAGTTATTTGTTGCGTTTGTTATTTGAATAATGTGAACAGAGCTTAATTCCCTATTTCTTCTCAACTTTGGCATTAACAAAGTTTTATGAGTAATTGCATTTGAATGATTGAAGACAAACGCTCCCTGTACATTGTACCGTGTTATTGGGTAAAGGAAAATATGTCATTATTACAAATAATTAGCTTGTATTGAGCCGGAGGAAATGAAATGAAAATGTTTTGATTTTGTGCAGAGAAAACTTCAACCAGAAAAAACAGACACGCTTTACTCACACATAAAACACTCAAAAAATTGTTCTAAGATTTCCTTATTTTCTAAAGCAATTAGTAATATAGTGCTATTAAACAGGGAATTAATAATAGCTCAAAGATAATAATATGATTCATGGGTTAAGGTCGAGTGCATGGCACGATAAGGCAGCAGATGCGTTATCACTTTTAATACGAGTAATTTACAGTAATTGAACTATAGGACGGTTAAATTCGTTATTTTGACGTTTTAGGCACGTGATGCCGGTATCACGTGACTTCACTGCTCATCCGTGGTTTTCTCCTCATTGATTTTGATGCATATGTCCACAGATGGCATTGAAAGCCACCCATAAATAAGTAAAGTGGTATGACTTCAAGCACCACCAATGGAAAAGTGCCATGCCCTTTCACAAACCGGCCATTCTCACCCAATTTTAATACTTTTTTAAACATTATGGACGGATTTACTGAATCCTGATGTAGGCCTACATTCGTTACTATAATAAGTAGACAGTTGAGCTTATTGCGAACAATAATTTTAGGTCTCCTCTTGCAAGAAAAATCGTGACGTCACACGATGGGAGAAACACCATGGCAACGAGTACATGGCGAATATACAATGCAAGCATTTTACTAAATTGATTTATATTCTTATTTACGCATGTTCTTTTTGTTTTGATTTCTCAGTAAAACATATGTTATATTATGTAGATGTGTATGTTTTATACATTGGTTAATATAAGATTTACATACTTTTAAGCTTATGATCAATTTAGCAAATTGCAATTTTTTGCATTGCCTGGATCAGCCGTTAATGTTTTTTTTGGAATCGGAACATTTGCTGTACATCAAAATATGTATAGGCTTGCAGAGATAAAGGTGATGTGTTAAATTTGAATTTGACACGAACTAGGGATAACTCATCTGGACTCGTTGCCAAATCGTTCTAGTGAAGTGACGATTTCGCTTCTTTGGGAGAACCATCTTTGGTAGGAGCAAAAAACTCGAAATACGGTACATTTGAATTTCTCGATCTTATTAAAAAAAATCTCTTCTCTAACTAATTAAGATTAAGGCAAACATTTTTTGGACGGAGATTAATTCTGTCGTGCAAATTTCAAAATAATTGAAATTTCCCTTCTCGAGAAATTGAGCTATAAGGACGGTCGTTGTTTTTTCTGTGTATACCATTCCATATAAAAAAGATATAATAATTATATATTTGTGCAGTATCTTTCGAGTGGAAGTAAAACACGAATTCAATGATTAACCACTCGTGATTGGGCATGCATGAGCACCAACACAACCGGTGCCATATGGATACGCATTGGTCTAAAAATCAAGGAGCACGAAGTGAAAAATGAATGGCAATTAAACTAATTACGATCCATTGCACGGAGCTCTGTTATCGTTATTCGCCGCTTCAAACATGTTTAATGAGCGATAACGATGGGGGGATGAAATGATCGTGCGAGCCCGGACATCGACATTTCAATTCATCGGGATGTTATATAGAATGCTAAGTTAATAGCTAATGGCCTATACTGCAACGTTATTCCTAATTGACGAAATGAACAGATTTTAACGGGTTAAAATTTAATCTATAGCTTAAGAGGCCTGTACGCCTCTTGTTATTTGGGAAAGCACTAGAATCCCATTTAGATAATGTTTGGTGGCATGTCTTATCCTTATTTAAACTTGTGCGTATCTGAACCTTTAGGGTTTATATAGATTTCTAGATTTTAAAGTACGTTCCACTCGATTAAACTAACTTAATGAATTAAAGCTGCATATTGAAACATCTCACTTATTCATTAATTTGTTTTCTCAAATTTCTGTTATTTTTGCAGATTTCAATTTTGCGAAGCTTAAGAAAGCTTATGAATAAGCGGTGTTTTCGATGACTAAAACCAGTTTCGTTCGTCCATTTTGTCTTAGCATGACCTGTTTTGAGCTGAATGATGATGAGCTCTGATTAACAAATTTATCAGTAAAATAGTATATTGCATCGGCAAGATACCGTTAGAAACAAACACATTGTGCATTATTTCAAAAAAAAAAAAAAAAAAAAAAAAAAAAAAAAAAAAAAAAAAAAAAACTCTTGATTTCAAGTTTGTGCAAATTTAGGCTGTTTCTTAATTAAGCTCACCGATTAATTTATCCGGAGATTTTGCCCTGCCACGCTATCACTCATTGAACTATGCTCGAGTGTGACGTCACTCAGATGGAGTTTTGGGGGTGAAGTATAACCTAGTACTTCCAGGGCCATTCTTAGCTCAATCAAAAAAAATGATTGTATGTCGGGCCATTCGCTCTAAGCTTGATATCACTTCCTCTCAGGACCTACGGATCGTGTATGGGGGTTTACACTTTGGTGCCTTTGGTCTTGGGCTGACAGCGGCACCGCCATGTTGTGACGTCACAGCTCGAATCAGGCCGAAAAAAAGAAGAAAATGTCGCAAAACACTACAACACGTTTTCCCCTTATCATTTCAGTGCAGCTGCAAATCGAAAGCCCAAGTAATTAGTATACATCTAAATCGATGAGCCCCTCCAGATCCAGCGATCCATCTAGCACCGGTCGCGTGACGTCATCCCAAGCGTGACCCAAGAAGGCCGCCGTGGCTACAGAGCCACAGACGTCGTACTGCGGGCCACCCATCGGCCCCAGGGCGAAGGAGCCCTGGGGGTCGTTAGCAGCCACAGTCATTGAGTCGGCCGCTGTCAGGCGCCACCACTCGCCGACGAAGGCGCCCCCAGCAACGGTCAGGTCCAGGTCATTGCTGGCGTCGGACACCAACAGGTCATCGTCGTCCAGGCTAAGGGCCGGCGAGCTCATGCACGTGATGGACGAATTGGCGGTGCTGTTGAGCAACAGCTGCCGGTAGGTGGCACCGTAATCGCCGGCAATGTTGGCACCCTCCATGTCCACCATGTCCACCGTCTTGTAGCGCATGCCGTCCATCTCGATGTCCTCGTTGAGCACGGAGTTCCAGCAGAAGTCACCCTTGAGGGAGGAGGCGGCCACGGCGGCTTCAGTTTCTTCGTCGGTGAGGGAGGGAAGACCGGCTGCGTCGTTGCGCCCCTGGAGAGTGGACGGAAGGTTGGCTTGGTGGTGGGCGACAAGGGGCGCCGGCATAGGAGGAGGCAGGAAGTATGTGCTGGCGTTGTTGTTGTCCGTTGTGGATCCTCCGTGGTGCTCCTTCTTGGCGGTGGCCATCTTCTTGGGCGATGGACGGTTGGACAAACGACGCTTCTTGAATGTGCCGTCGGCCATCTCTTCGGCGTAGGTGGGGTCCAGCCGCCAAAAACCGCCTTTGCCGGGTTCATCTTTGCTTCGTGGCACCTTGATGAAGCATTTGTTCAGAGACAGGTTGTGACGGATGGAATTCTGTGAGATGTCAGGTGCGAGGGAAACAATGAGAGCATATACTGCAGGTGAGTCATGATTATTAACAACATAAACACAATGTATATATTCACAAACTTTCATATACCTGCCATCCCGCGTCCGCCCTCCTGTAGTACATGAAGTTTTCCCTGATCCACTTGTATATGGCAGACAGTGACATTTTGTTCTTGTTGGCCTTCATGGCCATGCAAATGAGCGTGGCGTAGGAGTAAGGTGGTTTCACGTCTCCGTTGGTCTTGTAGTCGATGTTGTCCGGAGGCACGTTCACCCCCGGCCTGTTGCTCTTGCGTCCGGCTGCCAGGGGATAATTTAAGGGCATGGTGGGCATGCCTTTGATGTCGCCATCCATGGAACCGTTCAGACGGTATTCCGAGGCTCCAGGTTGACCATATGGGCAGTGGGCGTTTAAGGGCCCCGGGCTGGCCGGGGGAGTGGGTGGTGTGGAGGCGCTTATTTCACCCATGATGTTCAGGTTGTGCAACCAGTTGAGATTGGTCAGGCTGTCGTCCAACAGAGGGCGCGAGCCGTCGGCAGCAGCGGACATGGCGGACGGCGGCTTGGAGGCCCAATTAGGAGGGATTTTAAAGGCCGTTTGGTTTTTTGATAATACGGGCATTGCACATGGACGGATGAGGGTGAGCCCGATGCTGATGGGCCTAGGGACGATTATTTGTTCTGGAAAAGATAAAGATAAGTGGTGTGTTTTAGATAACTTATGAAGCGTTACATTTAATAACACGACCATGTCCTTTTACTCCAGAATAAGTCAGGAAACTATCTAAAAAACAAACAATGGGCCTTATGCGGAGGCAGGTGACTTTTAATCAGCCTTATTCCGATTGCTCACCACCTGATGGTGTATGGATATTTCTAGGTCCATTTCACAACTGTCACGTGATGGAAACAGCAAGTGAGGATCTGTTAAAGGAGTAAAGGCTCATACGCCACCAGAGTGCGTTGACCACGAATAAGGCCTTTATTATGTTAAATGGACTGTGGATTATTTGTCTGGAATAAGATATTATACCTATATATATATTCAACGGAATGAGGTCAGCTATAGTGCGAAAATGGACAGAACGAGCAAATTAGGGCATCGCTTGCCCTGGTCTAGAATCGCAATTTTCATCATAGTCAAATTTATTCCAGCTGTTTAAAAAGAAAAAAGAAAAAAAAAAAAAAAATCCAACGCTTTTTACCTCACTTTTGTCTGTGAATGTAACGCCCACTATACGTAGACGGACAATAATTAAACGAGAAAAGTTAATCAGAAGTGGAATAAAATTAAGCGTTCTGTCACGCCCTAGAGATAAATCACTAGCACTTCATTTGACGTGTTGATAAAATGTAACTGTATGCCCGAAATGGGGATGAAATCTCCCCTGGTTTTGCATAGGTAGAGAGAGAGGAGGGACGATTACTGCCAAGTGCTTTATTAATGCAACGAGGTTGAGCTATTATAATTGTGACGTTGATTGCGCCTAAACGAGTAGGTTCTTAATGATAGGACACGTGTTCAACAAAATTAAGATGCCAGTTGGGAATTGCCACAAAGCCAAGCTGGAAATGGATAAGTGAATGGAAAGTGCAGGTGGCCTATTCATCAGGGATTTCAAACGCTATAATACTGCACCTACAGTAGGCATCGATGGGAATACGCTTTAGCCTCTTAAATACGGCAATCACACAAAGCACCCGAGCTCGAATGCGAAACGTATTCAAAGGGGTTAACTTGGGTTTTTTTTGTGTCGACGAGTGATACATTATTAACAGATGGCTTATTAGATTTAGATAACTGGAGGATTGTTTGCTTTATCTGATTGCACTCGAGCAGCGAACAAACTGCTCCTTTATTCCTCGATTTAACCGGAGCTTATGATAAGTCCTATAGCCACATTTAAAAACAAGATCCTCACATAAATTAAGAAATTACTAATTTGCGTTACAAATTATCTTTGAGGGTTAACCAATTGTCCATATTTTAATTACAACTAATCAACCTTTCCGTTTTTATTGTTGATTGCACGTTGTATTTTACATTCACAACCATATTTAACCAAACGAGTCTTATATGAATTATAGTTTTTGGCCTCATAGTTTAGTTAAATGAAAAACGACTGCACGATGAAAATGTGTACAAACTTGGACGCACTTCGTTCTTCCAATCGATAAGTATACGTGGGCAAGAAGGACCCTATAGGTGGATATTGTATGAGAATGAAATATAATAAATAGGCACTGAGCTTTATATATGAGGGAGAAAAGTCGATAAAATTAAGGTCTTTTAACGAATGTCTTGCGCGATAAATTTTCCAAGAATTGTGCGCACGAAATAGTTCAACCGAGCATGTCGTCATCTTCTCGATAAAATGTTAGGAAATGCATTTCAGGGAAAGCTATATTATTATATACTAAGTTCATGCTTGTTGCTATATTCAGCACGAATTCATGTTTCGACAAAGTGTTCATAAACTATTCAAAACGTGATTGTGACGTCATTGTAAAATCATGGTGATCATCTTTGCACGTTTCTTTGTTGGGAAAGCATCGTTCAGCTCATCGATAAATCCAAATGAAATATTAATTAGAAAAGATTATTCTAAAATTGGAGTTAGTCGTACATGGTTTTTTTTTTCGGGCTTCAGAAATGAAAATCTATATCTAATAATCTCATACATAGTTATTAGGCACTGTATAGAATAGCAATGTGTGAAGATGCCTAATTCAATTTCTATGCAGTGACCTTGACATTATTTGAGGAATGCAATTCACAAAGATGCATTGACTCGTTTGTACAACTCTTGGCAAACTCCAATAATCTGCTCTGTAAATATTTCTTTTCGCTTTCTTTGAAAAGATGACAAAATGATGCGATATATAGAAAATTCAACGCAAATAGATAAGAAATTCAGCTATTTTTTTCTATACATTAAAGAAAGTCATCATTCTGTATGTTTACAATTGATGGACTAATCGCGGCAAATATATGTCATTAAGTGGGCATATGTATATGGTCTTAATTATTACTACATTTTCTGATGAAATTATGTTCTTTCCGCGATATTTTTGTGGGCCAATTATCGGTTTTCTCAACACGAACTTGGTTGTGTTATACACTTTAAATGAGGTACAGAAACCAAACGCAATAGTAATAATTTTGATCGTTTTTTATCACGAAATTGCAATTTGATACGACGGCATCGGAGTTCAATTGCGTATACGTCTTAAGCTTTTCAATTGGTTAAACATATATATTCTTTGTCTACATCATGGGCACTAATAGCTGGATTAGATTAATTTAAATAATCTGGAATAGCACACAGATATGACTAACATAGGCCTACACATTGTATATATAGGTACCTATCATATCGTTTATGCACTTAAATTATGGAAGATACTATAGATAAATCATGAAACTCCGCATGAATATGCATTATATGCTCCGAATGCTAGCCTTTTATAAGTTATAGGCTACATTGAGATACATTAAATATTGTAATACATTAAAAATTATGATGTATTTTATAATAATATGAAAGTTGCTAAAACAAACTGATTTGAACAGGCGGAAATTACATTGATATCATATCCAATCGCAAGTTGGCACAATTATCATTTCCCCCAAGTTTTTGCAATATATATATATAGGGTGACTCATCACTCACATTGCATTATAATACTTTTATAATGTAGAGATGTGTGTTTGAATTGCTTGGAATATATAATCCTATAAAACAAAGCTACAAACAGCGTTAAAATTTTGTAAAATATTTGTATTCCATTTTTTAATTTAACAACGTATTCTTTGATTTTCTTCGCTGATTTTTCATACGAATTATACGGAGATATTGTGAGAAAAAGTGATTTTTTGAATACATTTACAACGGTGTCACGCTAATGTCAAGTTAGCACTGTTGGGCACATTTTGAATATTTTTAACTGCGTAAATGTTCAGTTAATAGAATATACTGCATCGACGCTATATTATTTTATGAAAACATGTATCTACGGGTTTAAGTGGGTGCACGGTTATTTAAATTGTTCGGGAGAAAACTGTTGAAAAAGCGCAGAATTTTAAAATGGACACGCCGGTTGAAATATATTTGACGAAAGTTTGATTTTTTCGTCTTCATAGAAATCGAAATACACGAAATAATAAACGTAATAAGGACAAAAAGGCATCCGACACCAGGGTTAAATGCAGTGCCGCCATGACGCTTTTTGGCTTTCACCTGCACAGGTGTATACGCTATCGAGGCTTATATTAATAAGCGTTCAAATGCAATCAACACGATGCAAATGCGAACACCTGAACCAACAGACGATGTGTTTGACTCACCCGAGCCGATGACCAGCTTGTTTGAAAAACGTTCTTCTTAATCCTCGGACTTCCGATGTCCCTTTTCAAATTTCACTTTAATGCGAAATCATTTTTGGCTCGGACGAAATAATAGCCGAAGGCACGGCAACATGGACGGACGGATTGCACCAAAAGTTCCCTAACGCTGAATATATACGTCTATACGTCATCAGCGCCAATGATTTTTTTTTCCTTCTCAGGTAGGCCTTCGAAGGCCCACATGGAATGCTGTGGAGCGGACGTTTGGCTTACTGGCAGCGCGTTCCATTCGCTACTGACTTATTGATTACCCCGGAGGAGAAATCAATACACCGTGCCACGCTTTTTACCTGGATGTACCTGCGCGACACGTACGCGTATACATTCGTTATGTACCTTGCAGGTCGATAATTTCTCACGAAAGCATCCCATATGCAGGTGAGCCTGCGCCTGCGTGCTGCTGCTGCTCCTTGCCTGTCTAGTTTGATCTATTTGATAGGTTCGGGATACACGATTATATACCCTAGCTATTGTCATTTACTCGCGTTCAAACCCCTCACCCTTCCCTTTACCCTTTCCCACGCTCAAAACATCCCTGATTTTCCATGACTTTTTGGATTTATCGGAGAGATAGCGATATTTCACATTCTTAACCCATATGTTAAAATTGGTCGTTAAAGTTTAGTCTCATGAATGTGAAAAAGCAATTGGATAGTCCCATTTTTACAATCAAATCGGGGAAATGGATTTGAACATGTAATCGATTTTCTTTATGGCAGTTGTGATTATTGATGATTTTTTGAACAACACTGAAATCGTAAGAAAGTTTATTCCACATCTCATCTTAGTAAGATGATATTCTCACCGCAAAACAAATGAAATGTTTAATATCCTATTGGTGATTGTTTCATTTTTGGGGAAACATATGGAACCATTATACAAAATGTCCGCGATCGGCCATTTATATTTATATGTTATTCAACATATACGTAAAATATATAAAAACTTTATAACAATTTAGACTTAAAAAGAGAAAAGAATGGAAAATTAAAGAATTTTATTTGTAAAATTTAAAAAAAATATATATTTATTAAATATTTACAGTATATATAGGACGAGATCACGCGTTAGAAAGTGATCTTAAGGAAAGTTTCCTTCAGATGCGTTTGAAAAACTTGTCTATTCCTCATTCGAATTTGCCTCCAAATGTTTTGACCATATGCATGATGGGCGAAATTCGGGCACTGTATATTGTACTTCTACACTTATCTAGAGTGGTTCTACAGTTAATCTTAATTTTTTAATTTCCCACCCATAGTCATTAAAGTTTGTTTATGGTTCTTTGAATGTCGATTATATACGCTCGTAATTTCGTAAATAGATATAACAATGTTTTTGTTTCTTCTTGGCAAAGTATCGCAATCATATTTTTATGAGCCTTAATTTTAATTTCTCTCTTGTTCGCTAGATGGCAGCACATTACAAACAGTTTCACGTGTCGTGAATCATGTGACTGAAAGATGGAGGGCGGTTGTTCTTTCCTCATTCATTTTCGTCGTCCTTCGTCAAATGATGCAAAATTCATGTTTTAAAATCGCGTGATATTGATTCCTACAATGTTCAAAAGCAAAAATTGGTTCGGTGGAGGAATATGGAAGCCGAAAAATCCACATTCATTAGAGCATCTCAAGTAAGTAGACCTTTTTTTCTCGTCAAATTCGATCGAGGCTTATTATGTAAGGTTAACTAGTTCGATTAATAATTCAAACCTCTCCATTTGAGCCTGGGGTAGCTGCATCGAAGACCTAAGCTAGATTACTGATGTAGTGTAAGAACATTGTACAAGGGCATGCTTTATATTATATGTTTGATAATTTATTAGAGTGGTGAAACATGTCATACTTGAGATCGAGATGCATGGTCTGGCAAAGTATTACTTCAAGGGCGATCGATATAATGTGTTTACAGATATTTAGAGCTATTGGCAACTTGCTCTAATACATTTTGAAAGCTCCTATAGGCTGTGGTTGCTGATGCTAACTTTATATATACCTATTTTGCTGACTGGAACACCGATGCAAAACTTTCATCGTTTACTTATACTTTTATCCCAATTAAGTCAAAACTGCATCTCAATTGATTTATGCACTTTATTAGTGTACCATTTTGACATTTAAATTATCTAAATGCTTGATCCTATCTGTATGCTATATTCAGAGCATCAATGCTTCAACAACTAAGATGTGTATCATGTAGCCTACAATCAGGGTAATGGTGTATTCATGTTATGGCTAATGTATAGGCTATACAACCACTCAAGTTTGTAATAACGTATAGCCACCACAACTTGTTTTGGGCAGTTTCTTACATTTTCCTTTAATTTACAGATATCTGCACAGCATACTATCGAAAAATCAAATTGTTTCAGAGGATAACAAAGGTTTACTGGTTGAAACTTTGCGGTCAATTGCTGAGATTTTGATTTGGGGAGATCAAAATGACAGCACCGTGTTTGAGTAATGATCTTAATTTAATTATTCAATTAAATTCGTACTAAAGTTTATGATCTGCCTAATTTCTGTTTTTCAAATGTCTTCATATATTAGTTTCTTTTTGGAGAAGAATATGCTTTCCTTCTTTTTAAAAATCATGAAGCAAAAGTGTGGCCGTTATGTTTGTGTTCAGCTTCTGCAAACTTTAAACATTTTATTCGAAAATATCAGAAATGAAACATCATTATGTAAGTCTGTTTCAAACTTTTATTTGTACACATTAAGGTTTTTTTGGGGGCATTTTTAAATCAGTATTTACCCATATTGTTGTTCTTTACTTGTTTAGATTATCTTCTGTCAAATAACCACGTTAATTCTATAATCGTTCACAAATTCGACATCTGTGATGAAGAAGTGATGGCTTATTATATATCTTTTCTAAAAACGTTATCGTTAAAGTTAAATACGCATACCATCCATTTCTTTTACAATGAGGTGAGCTCTCTTTTTGTGTAGTTGTTTTCATTGTAAATAGAAATGAACAATTTAACATGTTATCTCTTTTTTATGCACATGAATAGCATACCAACGACTTTCCCCTGTACACAGAAGCAATCAAGTTTTTCAAAAACGCAGAGACCATGGTTCGCATTGCTGTTCGAACTTTGACTTTGAATGTATACAAAGGTATGTATAACATTATGATTTATTTATTAACAGTTAATGATTTGGTCTAAATGGAAAATATTTCTGTATTTCAGTGGATGATAAATCGATGTTAAAGTTTATACGAGACAAGACAGCTGCTCCTTATTTTTCCAATTTAGTTTGGTTTATTGGCAACCATGTTCTGGAATTAGATTCTTGTATACGTAATGATGCCGAGTAAGTAAAAATTGAACGTTATGACCAATGTAATCCTCTTGATAAACAAGTAATATATATTTTTTTCTGCTTTAGTCATCAAAGTAGAAATAGATTATCAGACCTTGTAGCAGAACATCTGGATCACATGCACTACCTCAATGACATACTTTGCCTAGCAAACGATGCCCTGAATGATGTGCTTACCGATCACCTATTGAACCGTTTGCTCATTCCTCTCTATGTATACTCATTAACAAAGCGTAGAAGGCATTCTCAAATTGAAGTAAACTCTTGTTTAATATTGAATGTGACACACTTGATTGCATTGACTCGATTTGAATGGTTTGGTAATAATTTAAATTACTTCTATTTCAGGATGACAAACCCCACGTTAGTTCAGTGGTGTCGTTGTTTTTACTGTCACAAGTAAGTTTTAATTCTGGATGTTGTTATTGTTTTGCAAACAGTGTGCATCAATGATTCGTTCTAATTTGTGCCGACTTGTTTTATAGGTATTTTTAATCATCACGCATAAACCTTTAGTTCGGCAACTAGCAGACATAATTCTCAACAAGGATCTTACCATATTTATGGAAAGAACGAACGATGAGCCAAGACTTTCAGTATGTTGAGATGAGAATTTTGCATTATCCTAATGTTGTTTTATAGGAACAAACGCCTATTGTGGCATATCTTTCACAAATGGCTCTTTACTTAGATTCATTCTGTAGTTAAATATTGGATTTAACATATTTGATTTAAAATCATTCACGATAATAAAGGGTAATTGTATGTTTTGTTTATTTCAGGGTCAATTGCTTTGTAGACCTGGATTCATTGCACCCCAGGAATCATTAGAGAAATCCTTAGAAAACTCTATTCAGCCTTGGGAAACGTCATCGCCAAATTATTCAAATTTAGAGGAAAGTTTGGCAGAGGAAGAACAAGTGCAACCGGATGTTGGAATTGCAGCTGTACCTGGTTAGTTTTTTTTAGAGATGCTTTTTTCTTGCTTGATATCGTTTTTTGTTTGTTCATTTATTCATCATGGTTTTCCCGGTCTAATTCAGATAACGATATTGCTCAAGCAGCAGAATCAAACTCTGAAGTATTTACATTAGATGTGGCCAATATTACGGACGAAGAAAAGGAGCGTCACTTCCAGGTCATTCAACGATTGTCATCTAATGTAGTTCAAAATAATCTGGAGCAGCTGCAAGAAAGTTTTACTTTAACTAATAGGTCGGCATTCGTTTTGTAATAGAACTTATTCGTATTTCATTGTTTATGATGCATGCCCAGCTTCACTTAAAATCATCACCGATGGCAAGTTGTTTGTAATATTCATGGTGTTGTTCACTTGTTATCTGCAGGCCATATTTGGAAGCAATATTTAATGCCCTGGAATGCTCTGAAAACGATTATGCTGCCCTTTTCACTTTATGCTTGTTGTATGCGATGGGACACAATCAAGGTTAGTTAATGATTGGCATTTTTCATTTTAACATTGCTGTGCTAGACAAATAGTATACCGCTAGTTTATTTATAAAGCTTAGTTTGGAAATTTGGTAGAATGTGGTGCTGCATATCATCGAACCAAATATGCGATTTTATTTTCCTGATTTTGAATGAGATAAATGCTTACTGTGTCAATCAGTTTTCGTTTCAGTGAATCGGAAGGAAAATTGTTACAATCTCAGACATTGATAGACCACTTCATTGTTTCGCATGCCTTATTTTTATAAACCTCAACACAATATTGTTGGCTAATGATTATCCCTCTTCCTTTCCATTATTGCATTTCCACTTCTGGTTTTGGCAATGCCGCTATTCCCAACATCCCCACATAGATGGTAGGCGTAGTATCATGTAGAAATTTTTCGTTTGTGTTTTGTGTCTTTGTATTTGTATTTTTTCTTTCTCTTCTTTTTTTTATAATCTTCTTTGCAAGTTTTAATTTTCTTTGCTATTTATAAATGGTTTGCGTCGCTTGAAGTCAATACCTAGGCCCAAATAGAATTAATTCTTTTGACAAATGGAGAAACAGGACCTTGTTATGCAAATGAATCTTTGCTTGCTTTTATTTCTATTTTTAAAGTTCCCCTCGCAGGGAAATATACACTTAATGTAGGTAGGATTTTGATTAACATTATTTCTTATAGGCGTTAATCAAGACTTACTCGATGCTGCATTTATTCCCACAGAAAAAAGTGAGGTAAGTGTACAAAATTTTTTTATTCTATTACTGTATTTAATGTGGAGTTTTTACAAGATGAATGTGTATGTTTTGAATACAAAGTATGCCAAAGTACTCGTTATAATTTCTAGACTAAACAGTGGTACAATGTTAACCTCGTTGAAAGACTCATTAGGATTATCACCCTGAGTTGTCAATACAGTAAGTTAACTAGTTGTAGATATGTTTAGATTTCCATTAGATGGTTACCATCGATGATAATTTTGCTAAACGTGAACTTTTGTAGATAGCAAAGTTCGACTAGCTACATTGGAAATGAGTCTAGTTTTGCTAAAACAAATGGTTCTCGTCAACGATCAAAGCTTCTTGCAAGATACCCATCTAGCTGCCCTGGAAGGTGCTCGAGAAGAAAGCACTTTACTGTTGCGTAATTTTTACAAGAGCGAAGAGATCTTTTTGGACATGTTTGAAGACGAGCACCGTGAGATGCACAAGAAACCTCTCAATGTCGAATACTTAACAATGGACTCCAACATATTGCTAGCTCCCACGGGCACACCTCTCACAGGCATTGAATTCTATAAGCGGTTGCCTTGCGGGGAAGTAGAAAGAGCGCGGCGGGTAAGAATGCGTTACTAGTTTGATCAAATAAGTTATGTTTGAAAATATGGCACCTTATTATAGCATCAATGTGTTTTTTTTACGTAGGCTATTAGGGTGTTCTTCCTACTTCGTGACCTCTCTTTAACATTAAGGAAAGAAACCGAGAGCCAGTTACCATTAACAAATCCAAATCATTGTATTCAAGTGGGCGAAGTTCTAGATTTAAGTATGTGGGATATTTGCAGTTGTGATACCAATTTTGATCCGAAACCTTTGTTTTTATAAACTTTGTAAATTCCCCTATGTTTAAAAAATTGCTCATTTGCTAGTTCTGCATGGGTGTTAATTTTCGTTAATTGTTTATTCAATTAGACAACAGTGATTTGATAGCCTGCACAGTCATTTCAAAGGATGCTCAAAAAATAAGGAGATTTTTAGTAATTGATGTGTCACAGCTTATTCTCGTCGAACCAGATTCAAAACGATTGGGCTGGGGTATTGCGAAGTTTGTCGGTTTTTTGCAGGTTTGTAGCCGTTTTTAATTACCTCCCACTCTTAAGTATGGCTTTTTAGACACTTATAATTTTGTTTACTTTTTTTTACAAAATTAAGGATATCGAAGTTTCGGGTGATAAGGACGATAGCCGATGCCTCCACATTACCATCCATCGACCGTTATCCTCGACCTGTACAAATCGCATTCCCCTTTTATCTGCAAAATTTATTTTTGACGATCATATTAGATGTATGGCAGCTAAACAACGGTAAAGTAGCTCAATAGTAGATATGCCAATTTTACAAATACTCCTATTTTACTAAACGTCTTTCTCTGGCATTTTGGGACCAAAAGATTGACCAAAGGCAGACTGAAAGCCCGTCAAAGGAAAATGCATCAAATCGCAAAATTACTGGAACTTCCTGGTCACATTCAGCCATGTCCATCACCACCTTCTCACACTCTTCAGGGTCAACGTCACCAAGACATCCATAGTCAGTATTTCACGTTTAATATTGCCGGAGAGTCACGTTTAGAATCAAATTAACTTTTCGATGTGAACACGTTGTTGTAGGAAGGATAGGGGCAGCTGCTCGAGGTATTGCTCTAGAGGCTAACAATCGTAGAGGGGCATCGGGCATGAGTGGTCATAAGCCCATATTTGTGAATTCGAAAAAAGTTCCCGGTTTTGCAGCAATGATGCGACGTGAAGAAACCGCAAGTTCTCCTGGTTCAGGACATGCTGGTAATTGAACGTCAGTTTTTTCCTAGGACGGTTGCTTGTCAATCGCGTAAAACCATGCTGAAAATCCAATGCATGGCGGCTGATGCTATTCTGTGATATGTGATCATGTGATTTTATTCCACAATTACCAAATAAAAAAATTGTTTTAAAGTGTGTAATCTACAAATTAAAGTGAATATTTTTTTTCCTGAAAAAACAATTAGTTTTTAGTTACGTTTTTTTTTTTCAATATAAATTCTTCTTGGCCTTGATCAAACACCTCTTTAATCAATTTCTGTTTATTAATATTTCCTTGCCAATGCTGCCATGGTCATTCAAATTGCATAACAGTCGTTTAGCTGTGCTGCTGTACATTCTACCATATAACACTGAACACGTTGCATTTCACGTTTAGAATCTAATGAACGGCAGCGTCGATCAAGTAGAAGTCCATCTCGACATGGTGCAAAGTTGAGAGATCCAGCTGAAGATATTCCGCTCGAAGATCTGTCAACGAGAGGATCTCCAGGTGGTAGTCCCAGGATCAAAAGAAGTAGCATGTCATCCCCACAAGTAAGAATTTATGTATAATTTTAGCGTTAATGCATGGCTTGAACGTGCATTAGATATTAAGGAAATTGCTATGAATTACTTAATGTTTTAGAGATTGTCCCAAGTAGTGGTGCCCTATAATACATAATTCAGTGGTGTGCTTATTATCAAATTGGCTTGTTAACTCTGCTTCACATTTTAAGCCAAAGGGAATTTTCCTTTTGCTCCCGATGCCATATAAAAATGTGTCAATTTTACATCCGTCGTATCATTTGTGACAAAAGGGTTTTACGGGAAATTGCGGTGGATCCAAGATGTCCATTGAGAGGCGGCTGTCGGGATCCATCACGGCCGCCGTGATCCCCAGCCCACCAGTCGACTCTTACAGCATGTCGAGGGAGCGGGAACGTAAGATGACAGAGCACAGGCGTACCGACTCCGATGGTGCTGCCCCTAAGACACTGAGGCCGGCCGATGCACCCACGATGTCGCTGGTGGAGACGGACGAGATGACCAATCCAAGCGTCTTGTCCTCATCGTGCATCGTGCCGGTCTCCCCTTCTTTTGTGCAGTTAGCAGCCCCTGCCGTTCCACCTTCACACAACACCCTACAGCTGCGTCAGAATACGTTAGAGACGTCGTTTGCCGATGGGATCTCTAGGACACCTGTTGCTGAATCGGAAAACTAGCTGAAGATAAATACGTAAGTGATGCCGGCTGCGTTTCCTGGATGGAAAATTGTATCTGGCCATGCATGTACCATGTAAGAACCGTTTTTACAAGAACTATAGTGATTGTGTACAGACTTTTTATCGAAGTTTATGGACATGTATGATACCAAATATGGAACTTTTCCTCTAGGTTTAATTTATAGGGGAGGGGATGGGAGGGGGGGGATAAGGGATTTGTCCCACAATTCTATTGTATAAAAGGGATGCTAGAATCAAACATTAGAACATGAAACGTTTAATAGGAAACGTATACAAATATCACTTTTTGCACACCCGTCACTTTAATACGTATGGGTTGCTTATCACCGCTTGCTCATATGAAAATGCTGCCGATGAAAGGTGGGTTTTAAATTATGTGGTATTAATTCTTCAGTCGTTACTCTGAATGCAATAAGTTTTGTTGCCATTTTGGATTAACATGTATTTTTGTGTATATACTGTACACATGTATCATATGTGTAAAGGCCCATAGCTATATCCTCTGAAATTATATGATTGTACTTGTTTTAGATTCACCAAAATGAATTCTTTTGAAAATATTGAATTAAATCATCTTGTGTTTACCCTCATGCCAGTCTTAAACATTTACATTTTATTGGGCCCTGTTACGACTGTTAAGCACTTTGCTTCTGACTTTACATGTCGACGTTAGAACCATTTTTAAACAATGCGACCATGGATTGTGTAAGCAACATGTGTGGGAATTTCATAATAAGCTCAGGGTGGTGTCGATTAATTCACCCTATTTTTGTGCCGTAAATAATCATATTATGCAGAAATTACAATAGTATAAAAGATGTTTTTGACCTAAATATTGGTCCAATCACTAATCGAACATGTCTTAAAAAATGTTTACCAACTCTCCAAAAGAATTCGTAATTGTGGCTTACGTCATACTATATATATACGTATATTCACAGTAAATTCAAAATTGTGGTTTTGTTTTGATTTCTGCACACATTGGCAGATATCAAAATGTAATCAGAAATATTACTTATATGCTTGAAATTAGTTTAGCATATTAGGAAAAAGTAATTAGGGGCCATTCAAATATTATGTCACACTTTTTTGCCTCTTTTTAAACACCCACCCACCCCTTAGTCACAATTTCCCTATCCCTTATACACAATTGTCACAAAAAACAAACAACCCCCCCACCCCCCTAGGTGTGACATAATATTTGAATGGCCCCTTGAAGTATTGAAGACCCATGTAGCAAAAATGGGAAAAACGACATCATTACCTGCATACGAAAGAATTAACCGAAACATATGACTTCCTAAACAATGATATCCTTATTCTACGAAAATAGCATCAATTTAAATAAAAGTAACGTAATATTTTCATATAAATTACGTTTTTTAGTGAATGTTTAATCGGTTATCCCAGGTCCACTATTCGGATTGTGGTTTTCGAGGATGCTACTTCAAGTAACTTGAAAAAGAATTGTAATTTTCGGCTTCTCTGTACAAATAGAAAGTTATTCAGATTTGGCATGAATCCATCGAAGCTGAATTTCTGCATTTGTTTAGAAACAAACGCCTGAGATGGCCCAGATGGTTGATCAGCTTACTTATCATTGTGCTTTGTTTTGGTTAAAATACAATCAATCTTTTGTTTATACCAGACAAAGAACGGTGCCATTAATAAGACGTCCGATATTTCCTTATATCTGGTTACACGAACTTAAATGGTTACCAGATAGCTAGCAAGTGCCCTGGTATGCTTATGACATGTAGTCGCGTGGTTCCTAAAATATACACCTGCACCATTAAACTTTAAACGAACAATCCGGAAATTGTAATTGTAATATTTAACACCAAGACCAGTGTTTCTCCACCTATTCCAGGAAAAAATATTCGATCCGTAGGTGATTTGTCCTGAAATGGGCGTTACTCCGGCCTTGGATCGTCTTGATTACAAATCACAAGTATTTAATATCGTCTTGTGGAATACAAATGTCGGAATGTACAGAATGATCGAACCGAAAGCAACACGTTAGCAACAGGTTTTGCAGTTTCAATGTCGCATGCTTTCCTTTCATCGAAATGGATTTCAACTTCGACTTAAGTTCATATATGCAAAAGCCAACTGCAGCGATTAATAATGTTTGCCCCAGATCTATTTTTGAATATGTCTCGGCGCAAATCTTGGATCACCTCCTTTGTTGTTTGCATTCATGAATTCAGTTGAGCGTGAATTTGAAGGATAAAAAGGATAGAATTGCGAGTGGATGGATGTATCTATGCTCTTTTAATGATGATTTCTAGGAAGTAAGCCCGAGGGGAGTTTCATGGAAATGCGACAAGCTTTTGTGCTGCCATAGGAGCACTCGAAAGCCGAGGACTTGTGGCACTGGAAATGCAACAGGCTGCCTACTTGCTTGTATTAGCTAAATCCAATTAAGATTCATTCCTAGTAAATCCTCTTCTCTCCGTTTTTTTGTGTGCAAACTCTCTCTCGCGGATTGTCGTTATTAATGCGCACTGTTTATATTTGACTGATTTCGCGGTACTCGGAATCATGGTTTCAAGAGGATGCCTCTATCTTCTCTTTCATTTTTACGGAGAAATTTCTGGTTAATCCTAGCCAATTCA
Organism: Julus scanicus; assembly: GCA_034698625.1. NCBI lineage: Eukaryota > Metazoa > Arthropoda > Diplopoda > Julida > Julidae > Julus > Julus scanicus. Next base: position 49,468 of record JAQGBW010000039.1, on the reverse strand, counting down.
CACGATCTTCGTCAATTAATGACGAAGATCGTGTCTGCCCTGTAAGCCCGCAGCTTGGCATTGCGAAGATTGTTATTTATTTTTATTTTTTTGTTGGATTGCTGGAAATCCAAGATGCGATAAGTTGATGTTATTTTATCGTGTGTCCCTGGAAAAGCGGATTTCTGGTTAAATGAATGTTTTCGTATAGCTTTTCTAGAGTTCAGATATTATTACCGTCAATAATAATATTTGTTTCTACCTATATGAATTCTAAAAAAGAGCTTGTTGCGCCTATTAATAAATCCACTATACTTATCTCGTTCCTTAGAGGGTAGAAATTCGTGAATTTTCTATATTTTATTTTGTTCAACTTTGTTTTTGGATTATAGCTTTTACTTTCCCAATTTTCATCCCACGAATTTAAACTTTTGCACAAAAACGAAGTACTCTGATTCCAAATTTCGAGGCATGGAAACCAATGGAAACTTTGGGATTATGCCACTGTAGAACGGAGATCTACTAGAAATACTGTTTGCGCAAATGTTTGTTAAATTTGCCATATGGAATGATGTACAGGGCAAAAAATTTCCGGGGCAATCATTAGGTCTTCACACAAATTACAAATTTTTACTAAGTCAGGTCCACAAACCAATTCGATTTCTTAATTAAGTATTTCTACATGGGTTTTTGGTTCAGTATTCATGGTCGTCGTATGGGTTTTTGTTGTAATACCCGCATGTATCTTTCCATTATTCGTTGAGGGAGTTGTTTTTTATCAGATCGGATGTTTGAATTGCGATTGTTTGGGTTGAATTCGTGGATGTATAGAGAAAACAAAGTAACAATTGTACTCTGCTGCCATTCATTGGAAGTTTGTAATTGAATTCCGACTGCTACCTTAATTGGCCATTGGGCTCTGTAGTAGTAATTCGTTTTTCGTTCGTAATTCCCATTTCAACTACTGTTTAGGTCTCTGAGACCATCGTCATTGGTTGCTTTCGTCTCCTGAGAAACTTTTTTTGTTTGTTTTTCTTCAAAGCAAGCTGCAATTGAAACGCCAGTTTCTCGTAAGCTCCTCCACTTATGCTTTTGAAAGTTTTCGTGGTAGCATTTCTTTTATTTCACGGCTTTTTGATTCCGCAAAATGCAATTCTGCGAGTTCACTCATTACCCAATTCGCCTTAATGTTGTTCTCGATCTGGATCCACTTTTACAGAATGGCTTTCTCAGAAACCGCTAATATAGCCGGTGTGATAAATTCAAATAATGCTATTGTAAAGGTCGCCTAATAGCCTATGAGCGTTTGTAATAATTTGACGTAATTTCGCCTTTAAATGATAAATAACATAGACGGCTGGCTGCGTCCGTCACAAAGGTCTCGCAGCTTCCTTAAAACTTCATGCCCCTACCCACCTCGAATTAAATTCTCCAATGTCAGCGCAATATAGTATTTTCCCTCCGGATGATGGGCGTTTCGCGAAATTCTCCACCACCAGAGTCATTATTTGCCAAGGACCTCTCGTCTGCATGGTTCCCCTAAACTGCACGATGACGGTTAGGATTTCCTATATGTTTTAGGATGTTTGGGAGTCGTTCTGTCTACGTCTGAAGCAGGCTGCATGGCGTAATTGTTTTGACTATTCGTTCAAAGAATGCACTTGTTGCTTAGGGAAAAGTTGAAGAAAATCACGAAAACTTGAACCGGGGGTGTGTATTTCCTGGAAGAACATTTGAAAATGTCCCATCTGCGCACTATAGACAGGTTTCTAAAGCTGTTGCAGGAACTTCCCCAAACAATTTACGGTAAATCAACTGAAGTTTGGCATACAGATGTAATATAAATGTTAGCGTCCCTTTATCATTTGAATGTGGATTGTTGCTTAGTTAATGTCTGCAGGTGTGTATACGTGTAGATATGCACGATTCTTTTCTGCTCTACATAATAAAACTATTAAGGAAGCCGAATAGAATCGTGCACGATTAAAACCTAGATCCCATTGGCCATTGCCACAAAAACAATGTTTCTGAAAATTGGTTTTTGCTCAGATTTTTAAAAAATACAAACACCGAAAATAGCGTGGAATCTTTGTCCTAATTTTTCTTATTTTTGATTCATACAAAGCGTTGAAAGTATATACCGAAGCTACCGGTGATAAAGGTGAATTGCTTTTTAGCGTTTTCAAATGTATTCTAGAATTTTAATTTAAAAAAGAACACAATTAAAATCGCAGATGGCGCTGATGATGTCATCTATTGCATGATGCAGACATGGTTGCTTTCAGTTAAGTTTCATTAAGCATGCACGACTGTTGAATTCCTAGAAATTGGCCATCGTAACGCCAATTAGTCATAAAACCAGGCTGTTATATATTTTATGTATACGCTGTACTTTTAAACAAATAGGAAAACTGGTGATTTTCGATTCGGCGAATTTTGATTGCCATGGGTGGCGCTGATGGCGTCTGCTTCAATGGCGGCCATGACACCCGCGCAATCGACTTGATGTGTTTATGGCGACGTTATTCGGAATCCATTCATTTGTTCCCGGTAATAACGAACTGAAAGCTTTGTCCGATGGCGACATTATAAACTTTAGCATCCTCTCGACAACGACTCTTGTGACCTAATAGGCATTTTACAACTTTGGTAGGTGCGAGTCGGAGGTTTTTCCTAGGAAATTAGTTTCAGCACTTTTTTTTTACACGTAATTATCGCCGTGCGCACAAGTCATTGACTCGATCACGACACCTTTGTCGACTAATTGCGAATTTGCATTATTTATTTATTTTTCTTGATATTTTAGTTGTCTTATATTCGCGGTTTTTTTATATTTTGGTTATGCAGAATCTCTTTTGAAAAGGAGGGACTCGTGGTTTAAAACGCAGCAGCGAGAAAAAGTCTAATTTGCTGATATATTGCTTCCAAGAAATATAATACGCACTAGCCCGTGTTACTTAAGAGATTTTTTGTTTCCAAAACGTATTTTATACGAATTGTTGTCACGCGAAATTTCTCCGAATTTTCATCTGGCACAACCTGTGTGTTGACGCTTTGCTGCATTTTGATCTGGTCTCCAGGGCCCGGGTTTTGGGAGGGAAAGTGTGTGGGGTGGGCGATTGAAACACAACCTCCACTTTATCATATTTCAGTGAATTCATCCCTCTTATATCAATAACTGCTATTCCAGTTATAGGTGCTTTATCATGCTCGTACGCACGTTTGCCAATGAGTAACCGAATGACTGAAATCCCCAGCCCCAGGGGCAGGATGCTCGACCACAATGCGTGCGCGCAACTATGCGAAGCGTCCGAAACGGGGAGTCCAAAAGTCAAACATTTCCTAAAATAATAATCCACTTAATGGATGCTTGTTCTTCAGGGTTGTTTTGTTTAATAAATATAAGCTATTTAAAGGCCCATAGCTACACTACAGGAGTTATTAAAACATAATGTGACATTCTAATTCACTAAAAAGCACATTTCATTTCTGAGTATGATGATGCTGGTATAAAGTAATGATTCAACAAGAATCTACCACTAGTATTGTTGACTCATTGTATGCGCGTATCAAATTTTATGAAATATCCAGGTTTTAAGTTTTCCACTTTATATAAAAAGATGCTTTTTTCCTGTGTATATAGCTTATAGGAGTGTAAACTCTATGTCCGTATATCGTGGTATCATGTTGTATTCGACAGAGCGTAAATCCGTTCCAAATTCACCAACATTGGTATAATTTATTCTGGTCAAGATTTCCTCAAAATCTCTTTTTACTCCTAGTTTATCTCTTACGGTATCTTTATGTCCGGTGTCTATGATTCAGACAAGCGTGACATTACTAGTTTCCATGAATTTCGATCACGCCACCTTCCATAGAATATCAATCGAATATATTTTACTGTATTTTGAAAATATGCAGAACTTGAGGAATATCTAAGGTTATTGGAATTTTGCTTGGGAAAGGAAATCTTTCTGATTATTCCGAATTGCGGAGGAAATAATAATCACGAGAATCCGATAATTGGATAACTAATCAACGTTATTTTCGCATTTTCCCAACATTTTCTTTACTGGAGGCAAATTTCCGCCCAAGAAATAAAGTGGAGAGGAAACGCATGCTTAATTGTATAATTAAAACATGCGGCAATTTCCCTTTTCCTGTATTATCGTAAATGTATCCAAATAATTTCCACTGAAATGATGCGGCCTTTTTAAATTTTTCCTGATCCTTATTCGCAATTTCCATTTCGTCGTATTAATTATAATTTGAGATTATTTCTTTGACGGATGCCTTATCTACATTTTCCCCAATTACGAATCTATTAGCAGCTAATCTGAAAAATCGAAAATGATATCTTAAGTGAATTCCGCGAAAAGCCAGACGTTTTATATCAATCCAGTAATTCCAGTAATATCTGGAGGGGAAAAAATGATAAAAAAAAATAATTTTTAATAACATGTTATTCAGACAAAAGTTCCTTTGATATCTCTGGACGGAAAAGAAAAATACAAGGACACATTGACATGTTTCACTGAATCCAATTTAAATTGAAAGCTTTGTAATGAAAGTCAATGAATTTAAGATGATGGAATCGAGTATTTCACAGATAAGCAGGATATTTTATCGCTGAATTAAATGTCACTTTCCTCAAAACGTTTATCAACATGGTCGTGATAAAGTAGAATAAAAGGAAATGTGGAGAGAAAAAATGCATGTTCTTAATCATTTATAATCTGAAAGAATAAGCTTGAGAAAATGACTGCTAGGTATTCATTAGAAGGGACTTTTATAGCAATCTTTATAAAATTGATGTCTAAAGTTAGAGCATTCCACAAATTGTGAACAATGAGAAAGAAAAACGAACATTGGATGCATGTAATGGTAGTTCTGTTATTCGACTCTGTCCTGAATTCAAAAATAGATAAATTTCATTAAACGTTATTCTATTGTTATTTTAATTGCTATTTTGGCCGTGATAACGAATTCAGATCATTGATTTAGTTTTCTAGGAACTGTTGAGATAAATTTTTAGTTCCTCTTATCATAATTTGTAAAAATAGACCAAATTACTCATCACTGACGAGACGAAGATCGATAATTATAATGGAAAAAACCGTCGTATTTCGCTCTAAGAGAAATGAAACAAGGTTAGAACAACTTCCAAAGAAGTTAACTTTCTGTAATGAGAAAATGTTTTCCTCATAATTAGAAACGTCACTTTACGGATTAATCGTCTTATACGCACCAAACGGATCATATTGTTCAACGTCATGTTTTCGTTTCTCATGTCCTGCTATTGTTTGGTTGTTTCAAAGTTGCCGGAAAAAATTACCAGCTTGTTTCTAATAAATGAAATTATACAGCATCCCATATCAGGATATGCGTGAGAAAACTAAAATCAGGAAAAAACAACCCTTGAACTCGAGAAACTTGAGGGAAATAGCATTGTTTCTGATAAAAAGGAACGTTATAAGGATATAGTTGCAAAAGCTAATTCCTTATACAGCATCATTTCTGACAATTTTAAGAAATATTTCAATTAAATTGGATCGCATGATTGTTATACCAAATTTTACCCGAATCCTGTTGATACTTGCTTCTAAGATCAAGGTTTCGTAACTCCAACATTTCACTGATAAACATTTATTTTTTCCAATGTGCAATCATTGGACATAATTTTCAACTTAAAACCACCTATTACATTCCACTCACCTCAAATTCCGTGTTTAGTTCATTAGATAATTACTATTTTTTCTAATAATTATGACAAATTATTGCCACGGGAACATCATTGAGCGTATGAAAAACTTAAGGCGCTCCGTGAGAACGACATTGAAAGATAACGGACTGAAAGTTTGCACATGCAAAAAAATTCGTTGGATTTGTGTTTTTCTAGCACTACAAATGGTTCGGCGAAATTTTATTTTGTATAAAAATTCCACTGCATTATTCCTCGGAAATCGCGATTAAAATCATTCCAGCAAAATTAAGTGAAATTTGTTTTCTACAAATACGCTATATACGAGTAGAAAAAAGGATTATGAGTGGCAATTGCGTGCATATTCGTATGTGAAATTTGTTTTTCACAAAAAGGTCTATGTGCAAACCGTCTTTTTGAATTCTCAGAAAATAACATTAACAGGATATGTCTGCGAACGATCGTGGTGCCCGCCCATTTATTCATTTATTTGACCGCCATCTTGAAAATCTGCTTTTTTTTGTTGTTGAAAAATTGGTGTTTTTCTGCTCGACAAACGCAAAGATCCCGGCCGTAGCAATGCTCGGACCGAGTTCGTACACCTTTACGAGTTTCTTTGAAATCTTTTCACTATTTTTCAAATTAGAAAAGAAATTATATTTCTTAAGTGTCAGGTTCAGTTTTCTATTTACATTTTTTATTTATATAAAAATAAACGTGAATGAAAAAAGCGTGTTAAGAAGGGACAACCCCCTCGCATTCAGCTAGGCCTCTTCAACTTTTTCTATTTTAGGCTTTTAGTATGTACAAAAAAATAAATTGCATTTCACGATGCATAAAAATGGCCGCTGGTTCGCTTTATTCGTACCTAAAATGATGCGAAATTCACCCTCTCGTCACGCCCGCAAATCTAATGCGGGCTCATTTAGAAGTATATAAGAAAAAGTCAGTGAACTCTTTAGTTTTTATTTCACCTCAGATTTATAAATAGGATTCACGCTCGCTTAATTGCGCGAAATCCCATCTTCAAATGGGCACCATGTCAAATTGGGTATGCATATTTCTAGACGCCAAATTAAACCCACCAGAATGAATTGTTTCGCAAAATCAGCAAAACGAAAGTGGCACTTTCTAAGGAATTGTCATTTGCAATATATATACGGTGAGGAGAAACGTGCTCTGAAATCTTGAAACGTGGCTTCCAAAGATTTCCAGGCGTTTTATGGCACATCTGTTACCATTGCATGTGTTGCCAGTGGTGCATATATATAGCTACTGAGGTATGCTTTGCACCAATAACTCTTTGGCAGTTGATATTCTCCCACAAATTTTAACTTTTACTTTTATTAATGACGTTACTTTTTCAATTATTTCCACCTTAAGCATGGCTAAAAGGCTCTGCATCGCTAGAGGTGCTAGTCACAAATCAAGGTGATTTTCAACTAGAACAGTGCTTTTCAATTCTTTTAAGCTAACAACACACTGAGCACGGGGCTTAAAATTGTCACGGTATAAAGGTTAATCAATCTTTCATCCCTTCACAGACTTCCGTGGCACACGGCACACGGATTGAAAAACATTGATCCTATAGAGGTTTTCACTCAAGACATCTTTACATTTTTAAATAGTATTGTGAATCCCGAAGCGCTTTTTGTTCATTTTTATTATACTTTCAGAATTAGTAACTGTTTGCTTTAAGGCAAAATAAAGCGCTCAATTATCGGAATGGTCGCTAGTGTTCTCGCGATGACAATCATGTCCTTTGATTTGGCACGCTATATATATGCACATGATGAAAGTGAAATGAGCTGAGGTCCGTAAAAAACTTGCCTTTTAGGAATGTCTACTTTGACTTTCATGTTAATTTTTTGAATTTTTGAAGGTTTTGATTAATGAGATTCGTGACTGTAGTTTAGACGCTTGGTTAAAGCTAACAAATGAATGGTAGCGAAGCGACACCCTTTTTCATTGCGGGTGAGTGCGGCATCTGCATAAGGGGCGCCTGTCACATTACTCAGGTTCGTTGACATTTTTCCCGAAATCATTCGTCGAGAGGCGTTGATAGTGCAGCCACATCCCCAAACATTTTCCTGGACTTTCACAAAACACACACGACGGACCATTTCTTCTTTTTTTCGCTTCTTTGCTGACATTTCTCAGAATTTCATTTTGCGGGAAAAGGGGGTCGCGTCTGGGCCGTTGGTTTTGGCGAAACTTTCCCCCCATCACTTCCCCCTCCTTCCCGTCCTATTCGTACGTGTTCGTCTCAGTCTGGACCAAGGACCGCTGGTCAATGGCCACCCCATGACCCAAACGGTCTATTCCACACTTTATCCCTTATTGCCTTATTGTGCCGTTTTTAGAAACTACTGTATTGTATGGGCAAAAACTTTGTATTGAGTCTGCCAGGAGTCTGGTATCTTTGTGGAATTATGCGATTCGACCGTGTGTTCCTTGGGTTAAATTTGAACATTAAAATAATTCCAAACAGCAGCAAAACTGGAACTTGATTGTAATTTTACTGCAATTGAATTACCGTCATATCGTACTCAAACTGTGAGGTAAACTTCAGGATTTTACTTCATTCAGTTTGAAATGCTGCAGTATGTCTTTTTGTGGCAACTTCGAACTAAATCCCCCTGCCCATCAATGCAAAATTGGCATTCACTAGTATATATACGTATGAATTCTTAAATTTCTGTTTTGAGTTGGCTATTGGTGTTTTCAGGATTCGGATGTTTAACTTTTCGGTTCTGGGAAATCATCATTTTTCATCGAACATTTCGAGCAAAAACTATGTTTTTTGTTTGCCTTTGTGAAGAATTGATTCGTATTATGGTGAATTGGTGCTTCGAGGCATGTGTTTCGATGAATTCTAAATTCTTTCCACGAAGACTTTAATTTGGCGTAAAGAGCCGTTTGTCAATTAAAACAAAAAAATCATATTTTTACCCCATCCCTGTATTTCAAAATCAACATGGTAGCCATGGAGTCGAAAAGAAGTGATCGTTTAATGAAAATATGTAGTGTATATCCATTTAATGTGATGTTTTGACGTGTCAAGTACACGTTTTCAAACTACATGACCACCACACAACCCATTGTGAAATCTTCAGTATCATGTTTTTTTCCTGTATTTAATGCTTTAATGCGTATTGGTCAACATTCTCACCTGGCGGAAACGAAATGTTCTATTTTTTGTGTGTGTCAGTGTGCTTGTCCGTCTAGCCTACCGGTCTTCGTCCCCTCACCCAGGTGCATTTGCCATTTGGTAGGCCTCGGATTTCCTCCTATCATATCTAATGAAGTTTTATTTATGTCCGGGCGCAGGGTAAACTTCCGAGAAATAAGTGTAAGGGGCCGATCCGCTCGAGTAATTCGGTCCTGAAAAATGTGGCTCTCGTTTCCCGGGAAATTAATACCCACGGTGCTCGCCTTTTATTTCGCTCCCATTCGAGCTTTTCGCGAAACGACTTAGCGATCCATCTTAGCTGAATTTTCCTGAAATTCCCGTGCCCCTTACTACCTTTCCGGGAAAATCTTTTCCCCCAGAGGGTAATAGGCTGCCGGTTATTATACTGTTTTAGGGATACAAATGGAAGGCTCCTAAATGAACATCCAGACATTGAAAGAAAAATGAGGGGGGCACGAAATAATGACCGAGAGGCGAGCGGTGGTGGCCGGGGCCCATGAAGCCGTAAATAAGCTCTGGACGAATTTCGTATCGATTCACGGTTTGACCAACGTTAAATTAGCCAATGTTTCAATCGAGGTATAGAGGGGCTATGGAACGAACCCATGCATCAAAAATGGTCCGGGTGACGTCATTTTATCCAGTTACCCCCATCATCCTAGCTCATATTTGGCATGCTATGTTTAAAGCTCATACTCCGCCAAGGGGTGCTGTGACGGAGTAAGGCATCACCATGAAGGAAATCTGATTAATCCTGAAATGCACGATGATTTTAAATTGAGAAAATGACGTCAGTTTGTAATGTGATGCTATTCTAACAATAAAATGATGCAGTTATACATTGCATGCACACCATTTTTTGTTCGGATTGCTTCATTGCTACCTGGTAAGCGCCACATGTTGTCTGTTGCATTGTATGCTCTGATGAAGGCATTCTAGGAACATGATCACAGTAGAACTGTACATAACTGTACAATAACTGCTGATTACAAGGTTGCTTTTACAAGTTTACTCGATGATATTTTCAGAAAGTACGTTGGTTGCACGTGCTTGGAGATAAGCAAGAATTGCTACTTGTGAAAAATCTCATGCAGTGTATTCACAAAATAAGATGATATTTACTGTACGTGCTCACGTTTGTGGTACGAGTCTTTAGATTAAACCCCAGAGCTGGTTACGAAATCGGCTTTCTCAGAATCGAGTAAAGTTATAATGCGCAGTTGTGGCACGGCAGTGTCATTTACATCAACCTCTACAATTTGTCATCTGTCGCCTTTCAGAAATATATGATACCAGCATCACCAATGACGTTGGAGATATTGATCCAGAAGCAATGGAAATTTCCAACTGCAGGAATTTCATAGCGTGATTATCTACCCTGAAAAGGTTGAAAATGACCCGTGAAATAAAAGATTATTTTTATTTTGGTCTAATTTATGCATTACTTGAGAACTTTTGAATTGCGCGCTATTATGTACCCTGAAAGCACCGTATAGAGTCCGAACGCGCTTGTGCTGAATCGCTGCCTTTATCGTTCACAGCCCGAAGCGCCGTTGTCGTTGGCGGGCGTCACTAGAAATTTAGAATATCGAAAAAAAAAATGGCGGTGAGATTCCTAAGAAGTTTGTCTGAAAAGGGAAAGAACAGCAGGTAAAATCGATTATTTAGCATGTTTAAACAAGTAAGTGTATTTATAGAAAGTATCTGTCCTCGTACACTATCTGTGAATACTGGTGAATCCATTTCATGATTGGTTAACGCCTGTTTTTGTGGGGTAAAAGGACGCTCATACAAAGAAAGTTATTATAATGCCAAATAATGTGCACATTAGTATCCATTAAGCCCAGATGGTAACAAAGATTTAATTATACATAACTGTTTCCCTAAGTGCGTTTGTGACCAGGGTAACTGAGACCAGCAAAGGGAAAGGGATTTTGATTCCCAATTGGCTATACTACATCGTTTTAACTTAGGGATGGTAGCAGGCCTGACGAGAGGGGGGGGGGACAATGGGGGGAAAATACCCCGGGCCCGGGATTTTTAGGGGCCCGGACCTCCGGAATACGTGTTTAAAAAATTTTAAATATTGAAAATGACTTTTTGGAAATGTCATGTAAACTTAAAAACGCAATTTTTTCTATGGTAAAAACGAAATTTTTCTAAGGTAAAAACGAAATTTTTCTAAATTTTGCTATGGTGAAAACGAAATTTTTCTAAATTTTGCTATGGTAAAAACGAAATTTTTCTAAACTTTTCTATATTAAGAATGAAATTTTTCTAAATTTTGCTACGGCAAAAACGAAATTTTTCTAAATTTTTCTATGGTAGAAACGCAATTTTGCTAAGGTAAAAACGAGGACCATTAATTCTCCCCCCCCCTTCCCCCCCTGAAAGGCTGAAATGTGATGACATACACGGCCTTGGCCTTTCCCCCGGGCCCGGACCTGGCTCTCGCCCCCTTGGTCAAAACATCTTACACATAAGATTAGAAATACCCAGAAGAAGGTACAGTGCCAATGAATTTACATCTCTAGGATCTTACATGGAATCATTTTTGTGGCTGTCTAGCTCATCAAATCACAATGATTGAATGATCCAGGATCCTCCATCCAGCCACAAAACTGACATTTGACCTTATGTCCTGTATTTAAAAATTTATAAGGACATGACTAGACTGTGAATGGAAAATGTGTGGAGAAATAAGTTTTCCATCATAACTGATGACCTGCTTGCTGTTGCTACATTTTCAAATGTACGTTATTTGTCCGTATGATCTGCAGTTATGTAAATTGCATATCATACTATTGTGAAATCTTATTTCTAACACTGTAAGATGTAACTATTAATTTGCAATTTTCTTTTTAATACTTGAGTTGCTATAAACGCTATTCATGCATACAAAAGTAAATTACATTCAATACTACAGTAACGATAACGCTTGTCGTAAATATGTCACCGAAACAAAATTTCGTTTAAGTCAGAGTCCGCTAAGTCAGGGTATCACGAAAACAATATTCAAATCAATATAAACAAATAATTCCATTGGGATAACAGTCGCAGTGGTGTCACAAATCGACATTACTAAGCATGACACGTATGATTGCAGAAGTTCACATTTTTTATTGCGGGTTTCCTCTAAAACAAACACTCTGAATTCCAGGTAAATATATTATTAATTCTACGTACATGTATGTATTTATCATCAACCATATGTTCATTGCCGAACGTGTGGGATTCACACTTTTCGACACCCACATTTGTTTGGCTTGGGCACAGTATTCTGAATCCGGTTGAAGATTTTTTAATAAGAAAGAAATTAGTCGGTGCGAAACTGAATAATTCTGTAGGCTATGGAAAACACTGATACATGATTCCGGCCTTTAGATACGTTTGACGCAAATGAAAGTTTTGCGTACGACACGATGACGTCACACATGGATTGCCGCGTTTCATTTAAATATGACGCAACTCTCTATATATATATATACGTGCGTACACCTGGCCCGTATAATGACACGTCCGTGGATAGTTAATATACTTAAGTATATTGAAATAAGACATATGCACGTATCATTAGATGTACGAATACTATAAAAGTATAGAACAACAGTCTGTTTACACAATCGTAAACCACGTATCAATTAATTTTTCAAAGCACCACTTGTCATTTTGCAGCTTTCGGTATACCAACTTCCACCACGAATCGTTGACGATATAGTGTCATTTTAAGCTACATTTGAAACTGTTTAATGTGTTAATTCAGCTGAACATTTTTCTAAAAGCCATATGGTTGATCTAAGTGAAGCAAAAAAATGCTACTAAATTCTATAGCTACCTATTCCAATTCCTAGAACTTTTGAACTATCCCAAGCTCAAGTTTCTTTTGTTATAAAATTACATGTTTCAGAACGCCTGCTTTGAATTTTGTAAAGTAACTAACTATAAACTCGACATGTACATGTACATTTGAAATGATGTATAACGATAGCCGCGTGAGTTATGATTTTTTTTTCTCACGAAAACCCGGCACGAAGCTCAATTAATAAAAAATAAAAAATATTAATTATAATAATAAAATGAAAAGTGGTAAACGTATCAAGGTGCCTTTTAGACAGAATAATAAAACAGCATTTGCCTATTTTTGATTTATTATTTTGATGGGAGCTGTTCATATGGCAAAAATTATAGGTTAACATGTTTTCATTAATTTATCGGTGCATTCACGATTTACATTTAAAACACCCTTCAGATTGAAGTGAAGGTTCAAGTGCAGCTTTCATGTATATTTTAGAAAGTATACATATGCGATAATTAGGAGATGTAGGTATATAGGTATACACATGAAGGGTGAAACCAATGCATTGTTGTTGGTTTTTTTTTTTTTGCCTAAATATAGTTATGCATATTTTATAATGAGGTTATTCGTATACAACGTTGATCGTATATAAAAATGTTTTTTCTCGGATGCTTTTCTAATAATATAGGAAAGAGTTTTTATTGCGATTCGTTGAACCGGTTTATGAGTCTGTCCCTATCACAAAATGCACCGCGCTCTATGCAAATGCCGTTTTTAACGTTAAATTTAGGCAACTTTTCAAAATACATTTAAAAGAAAAAGAAAAAATCTCTGGTTTAATAATTCCAGCTGTGCATGTTGCGTAAAAAATCACAAGAAAAGTGACGAATTTAAGTGGCATTTTTTAACCCTGCTGTATGTTTTGAGTCGGTTTTTCTATACAGGGTGCCTGACACAAAACTTTGATAAAGGCATTGCAGTATGTCAAAGGGGGTGACTGATATCACAAAGGGTCTATGATTGGATATAAAGGGACACTTATGTATGACAACGCATATCATAATTTGAAAAGTATGTTATATTTACTGTCAAATTGTGAAGGCCGACAGACGAGACTTGGTTTTTCTGGATTAATGTTTAGTCTAACCTTGAACATTTTTTTTTCAAAATTTGATATTAAAAAATGTTAAAGTGTTATTAAAGTAAACCACCTGTTAATTACACGTGCTGTGGGATCGATATTGCGGCTCGCGCAATTTATTACGTCTAGACTGAAAATGCGCATAAATTCAAATGTTTAATGAGATTGAAACGCTATAAATAGAGCGAAGATCAAAATCTTGATGGCGGTTGCAAACCTTTTGGTAATGACTGTTTCGAGCGTAGTGCGAATCATTGTTTTCATAACATCAGGGTTGGTACGTTTCGGGGGAAACCTCCTGATATTAACAAATGTGTCATTTCATTAAAATCGAGGAAATTGCTGAATTTTTTGTGTGAAAACGAGTTACCAAGCCCACAAATTGTTTAGCATTGACTTACTTGTCACCACGAACTCTGGGAAGGTTTTAATAAATCTCAGATTAATCATGGGATCATCCAAACATTACGTGAATACATATATCAGCATCTCCTGTTGACAATAATATATTCACGTGGATTTTAGAAATATTTTTCATGAGCTTACATGTGTTATTGTTTAGTTCAATACCTCGTACGATGTTGGGTGTATAGTTAATCTAAAATGAAGGTGTTTTGTTATGCCATTTATTACCAACCTCTGAGCGTTGGATGGTTCATATTCAGGATATAGAGATGATCCAGCTTTGGGCAGTTATCAGCATTCTGAGAGTGTGACAGAGATGTTCCACTCCCTAAATTGGGACACGTTAAATTCCAGACGCAAAATGTTATCTATGGGGTTGTTCAAACGTTTTAATCCCTCTCTTAATTCACATCTTGTTTCCCATATATATGTGGTCACTAACGACCACTCTAGGAGTAGACATAATCACTCCAATCCTTTGACCGAGCTTCGTGCCAAGACGGATGCTTATACTATTGGTCCTTTTTTTTGCATGCGATTAGACGATGGAATAGCCTACCTGGCGATTCTCCTGATTTAGTTAAAATTCAATCTAACGATGATGTCTAAGTCGCTACTGACGTAGAAGCATTCTTTTGGAATTGGGTACGCCCCCCATCCTACCATATGACATTTATTTGCTGACTGTAGGGTACTGAGTTGAATTGAATTGAGTTGACAATGACATGCAATATGGATGACCCCATATCGACAGAACAGTGGCGCCATCTGTTGAGCGCATTATCCCAATAACGTACTTTGAAATCGTTTTAGGGCTAAAACTCCTTCTATTTTCGTCAGAAAATAAAACGCTGACAAGGAATTAAATTGTTTGAAATTTAATAGGAAGGGCCGTTTCATTTCGCTAAACATCTGGTTTGTTTGTTAACACTTTTCCTAAAATGGATATTAAATGTCGATCAGGAGGATTTCCGAGAACCGGGCAGATTCCTTAAGTAAAATGATACCGCAGTAAAGCATTTTACTGCTTCTGCGATTCCTTGAACTGCAACAATATGCGCATACAGTATGTGTGCTGATGTTAAGTATATATATATACGATGAAAGCAGGCCTACGTTGGCAGCGAAGCCTCGGTGGAAGTGATTACTTTTCATCTTTTTCGTATATTTTTAACGTTTCTAGATACCGAAAAACGCAAATCCTCATAAGCCGTCCAGGCTTCTCCAAACAGCGGGTTATGAACCTGCATAAACCGTGCATCTCCCCAGGGGCGCTGCTCTTGCTTTAGGCAGCGCCGTAGCTCATGACGCGGATGCCTACAGATGGCGCTCGCATATAGCGTTATTTCTATGACAAGTTCTTGTCGTAATTTCATTTTTCGTGTTCATATTTTTATTTGAGAGCAAGGCGTTTACACGAATAAGAGGGGAAAAAATATGCCAGATGTTTAGGTGTAAATGCTATTTCTCATTTTGGCGTTTTATTAGAAATATGTGGGCTCCTATATTAGCCCATAAACTAATACTCATTTGCAAAAAAAAAAAAAAAATGTTCATTAAATTTCCCCAGGGAAGAGTACAGATCTAGGGTTTTCTACTGCGAGAGATGATTGTGTTAATGAAGTATACCCATTTCTAAATAAGTGCGACATCTATGATGCATTCTTTGCAACCTGCTAGGCAATATGGCTACGTCTAATAAAGGGAGCAGACATAAAATGCAAGAATTTTTACTTTAGTGTCTCGGAGAAGGCAGGATTCATGCCCAAGTTTTCGAATAGCATGCATAAAATACACAATTGCACGCAGCTGACTCAGCAAAAGAAATTAAAATACTATTTCTTTGAAAAATTAAATCGTTCGGCGTGAAACGAGTGGTGCAAAAACTAGTTTTAAAAATCCGACAAACATAATCGGACCATATATTCGTCGATTCCAGGTATCGCTGGATAGCTTTGTAATTATAATGACCTTTTTTCATTTTTTGTCATTTCCCCGCTTCGTACACATGTACTAAAACGAATATAATTTAAACTTTCTTACGATACAATACCAAGAATTGCCACGCTTCCAGCCAGACTCGGACTGGTGTCTTGTCTCGTCTCCTCCTCTTAAAATTTTTAGCGCTTTTAATGTCATTTTTTTTTTCCGGAAAACTTTACAAATTAAAGTGAAGCTAATTGAAGAGACATTTCAGCATACCGTGATAATTCAACCGATGCTCCCTCGCAGATTTAAGCATGCGTGAAAATGAATATACTCGCTATGGAATTTTTTATAATGGTCGCGAACATGAACCTCTTTTGACCAAACATCGCATCGGAAACTGTTGTGGGCATCATCATTTCAGGCCACAACTACGGGTTATACTTGAAGCAAGCAGAAATGATTATACCGCAATTGTGCGTTAATTTGAAATGCAAAATCCATAATTGTCTCGTTTTGTGTTGGAACCAAAAATTAATTTTAATAGATATATAATTTATGGGAATCCCGAGTGAGTTGTGTATATTATGAAGACTGCAGGGCAAATATTTATAAAAAAAATACCTAGACGTCATAAAAAACTAGGAACGTATAGGGCGAAGCACCAATTTTTGGGCTTATTTGGTGAGTTGGGAGCTTAGACAAGGCGTTTGAAAACGCGGCCAGAACAGAGGTTTGGTAACGTTAAACCCTGAAAAACCTCAAAAAATGATCAGTGGGCGAAAATATCGGGAGTTCAAAGATTGTGCTGCCCCCCTCCAAGTAAAGTTGGGCTAAAAACGGGTTCGAGCAGCAGGCGGCAGTGGCCTACTAATAACATAAACATACTATACAACTAGGAGGGTCTATTTTGTCTTCCAAAAATGCATAATGCGCTGATGTTATGGGAGATATTCTCAGAATTTTGATAAATCCGTATGCAT
The DNA here is from genome assembly GCA_034698625.1 of Julus scanicus. Lineage (NCBI taxonomy): Eukaryota > Metazoa > Arthropoda > Diplopoda > Julida > Julidae > Julus > Julus scanicus. The sequence continues at coordinate 32,344 of JAQGBW010000039.1, read as the reverse complement.
TTGAGAAACAACCCTGCATTTTAATCAGACAGATGGTATTTTTTTCAACAAGATGGCAACCAAAGATACGTAGTCTGCAACGCCATCTTTATTCCTGTAATTTTTTAGCACCCAGTTTTGATTATGTTGGCTGAACAATTGAACTAGAAGTGTGCCAGTCTACGTTTATCCTTCAATAGTGTCAATGACAGCTAGAGGCCCTGTTTCTCAATTAGCACTTCGTATTTCCATCGTGTTTTGACCGTGAAAAAAGCAAAAACATTATTTGTTATTTGTGTATTTCTGTTTTCAAACAACGACATCGTCCATCATATTTTTTCAACGATAATGTTGATGGTGCAAGCTGAATTATTACGAAATCTTCTAGAATATTGCTATTCACAATTGTCATTGGAAAATATAAGTTAACTCGTTCTAAGAAATAATTTGATTTCACGATACTGGTTTAATGGATGCCCATGAAGAGGGTGCTTAGGCCTTGAGGGCAGTAAAAAGTGCAACATTACAGCAGCAATACCTGGAATTCGTCGGAATTGGCAATGACATCAAATGCGTGACTTTACTCGTTTTTATATGCGTACAGATTCTTTTACTTACATAACTTTATTAAACCTTGTGCGTGTTTATTAATACGCCGGAATGATAGCCCCTTTTTTTCTTGTTGCTTGTTTCGTTTTCTCTCCATGGCGGTGAAATTATCTTAAGTCTTTTGCGAGCTGGATACATATATAATTTGTGGTTTTTTACATTCGTTACCAACGTTACAAAGATTCTTGGAAACGGACGATATTGTTAACGGTTTAAATTCTCCCGCAAGCGTGTTTTCGCTCGAGTATTTATGATTTCTGACCCAACATCTTTAAATCCATTGCATGTAAACCTACTGCATGCATGCATGCATGCTTTTTTGAAAAACCGGGCTTCTGTTGCTCGGGAACCGTGCCTGAAATCTTTATTGAATTATTTATTGTCAGTCAAGAAGTATTTTTTTACACATTTGCTAGCAAATATCCGAACCATCTCTGCATAGAAACGTCGTTTAGTGTATACTATATACACTAAACGATATGATGAATTTATCGAGCTTTCGAGATACTTTTGAAATAAATAAGCCATATGCAATCTGTTTTAAGGTTCTGTAAAAGCATTTACACACGTCCGATGCAGCACCGTTCGGTTTTACAACAGGATTTTGGATGAAAACTTGGCAAATGGGAATTATGCATGTTTTGGGCCTAAATATCCAGTATGCAATTTTGAAATGATATTTTCTTGTTGAGGCCGCGATTCATTGTTATTACTAAACTTAGTCTGGATGTTCCTGTCCTGCGAAAAACTGTGAAATTTGTTTACAAAAAATATTTCAAAAATAAAACATGCATTTTGCAGCACAGTGACATAACGTATTTTTCTGAAAAAAAAGTTTAAATCTGCCAAATGCAATTTCTATATAATGTAAATTAGATATTTTTTGATATTGCTGCAGGAGGCTCGCATTTGTGACGCAGTGCACGATCGGAATATATTAATGAAGACCTTGATGACTATTTATCTTTATGAACTAATTCAACTCGCAAATGGCGTTTCTTTCCTGAGAATAAATTTGATCGTCAGCCCAGATCAAGTTTCATTATGTAATCTCTTCCCTTCGATTAGCGCCATTTAGGTTGTATATATTTTGTGGCCTAGCTAACTGCCAATTTAATTTTTTTCCAGGAAATCTCTTTTCTGGGAATTTTTCCGCACAGGGGCTAATTAAAAATCCGTGTTGTTGAATTGGCTCTCGAAATTGCCCTCCATTAAACTGCAGGGGATGCAGCATCGCTCAGAAATCGCATTCATAAAATCGAGTATCTGATTATATATATAGAAAAAAGTAATCCACTTATATGGGAGACATTATTTCCAAAAATAATAATGCAACATGATGTTCGTTCAACAGGCCTCGTGCAAAATTTCTATAGGCAAAATAATATCTCAACCAATTTAGGTTTCTTTCATATATTTAGAGCGATGTGTTTACTCCATCTAGTGCAAGGAATGGCCGGTATACGCCCTCAATGTTCAATTTCTTGATTTGAAAAAACTACCACCCGTGTTTAATATTTCACATGGCCGTGATTGGACTGGTTATTACCGTTATTGCTACATGACATACGATAGATAATTATGCAGTATATACTTATATACGATGTTAACGTTACTTCCAAGGCGTTCCACCCACCTGCGGACCACTACTCGAAAAACATGTGGTCTAATTATCTGTTGATACCATAGTCCACATTAATTGAGACATTGTTTAGCACGGTTTCTGTAATGCTATTCTCCCCACGTCTGTATTTGTAGCTTGACATTGCGTATTTAACGACATACGAAACAAAGACAAAGCTTGTAGTGGTCGAAGGTATCTACCACACCACAGGACCACCAAAATTGATCCCTTGTCAAATTTCCACATGCCCTCAATAAAATTACTCAAATTCAAGGTTTCCAAACTTGCATCTTTGAAAATGGTGAAAATGGACACTATAAATTTCCAGGCACTACAACATCCTTACGACCAAGAATTCCGTCGAAATATCTTCTTTTTTTTTCCAAGAATCTTTCAAGGAGGATATCTTTTCTTTGAAGAAACTTCTTTCTGGTCACTCTCCATTAATTGCTGTGTCATGAAGTGTATACAACCTATAAAATACTTATCTGAGCAAACCGTAAATCCATTGGCTAAGATCAACTCTGCTATATATATATATATATATAAATTCTAAAAATGAAATTATCGCCCAGTATAAATATATCCAGTTTGCCACGAAATTGATCATTTTTTTACTTGGAATGTACTTTAATCATTGGCCCGAAGTTCAAAACAGTTCATAATAGACATTGTTATCGATAAGAATTTTTCTTAGTAGATGTACATTTTCTGATAACAACTTGACTTTATCACTGTAACATTTATTAAGAATAGATGCATTAAAATATGTAGATTTCAAATCTTTAGTTAGATTTTTTTTAGAATTCTCGAAGAACAAGTTCAGCTGTTTATTTTTGTTTAACTGTTTAAAATGTTATTATCTAAAACAGAAGTTCTCAAACGTTCTGGCCTCACGACACCTTCATAAGTGTGCGGAACACCAAGGGCTTTTATATAGCTTTATTTAAAATAAATAATAATAAGCTCGTGATACGTTGACTTGACACTTTTTTCACGAAGAATATTTTTTATGAAATCAACGTTGAACTCACGGACTCTGAGAAAGAGTCTGGATGACATATAAAAAGTAAAATCGAATCTTTTAAAATATCTTAAGGTCATTCCATGTGGTGTTTACATCGCTTCTTCCTATACACGCGTTCTGTGAAATTTTCGGGTGATTGCTTCACCCATGGCTACCAAGAGGAAGTGTACAGAGTTCACAGTTGTGGCCGGTGCACTTGATTTTTAAATGCCGGCAACCCAATTTCCTATTGTGTTCCTGGTAGGCGAATCCCGAGAAGTGATCGCTATACGAATTGTCATTGCCCTCCCTCAATGTACTTTTTCCTGTTAACTTTGATAAAGCAGCCGATTGCGATACAATGCAGTCCTCGATCCGCAGGTTACTTAGGTGAAGACGCGGTTTTTCCCAGGAAGAACTTTTGCGCAAGTTTTCTACGAACTTTTATTTCAATTAGGTTAAAAAAAATGGCGTAACCACTAACTCGTATTTCCTGGAAATTTTCGCTTAAGGAGTCAGACTTGTATGGCTGCCGGTACCAGTTCAACCGTTTCCAACTTCTTCTTCTGCCTTCAGTTCTTGGAGTTTGGAATTCCAGTCAGTTTTTTTTTATTGTACAAAAATGTCCAAAATTTGAAATCGAACCGATAGATTTAAAAAAAAATATAAACTGCGTTATTTTAAAGTATTATGAAATAAATATAGCAGTTAATAGAGCTTGTTTAATTCGCGATTTAAAAACAGGAAAACTAGAGCTATTCTGCAAATAATAAATATCCCTTTACTACATTAATACTACAAATTATAGCTGCATATTTAGCCAACTGTACTGTAGTTTCCTCTTCAGTATGCAAATTTACTGCGGTATATTGCACTTGCAGCGTCAATGGAGTTGATTCCGCCATCCAAGAATTTGATAAATCATCCTAAATGCGACGACTCCTCGTTTTCTCTTTTTCAAGGAAAAATAAAAAAAGAGCCTAAAAGATTAGCTTAAAAATAAACTGAGGTGTATGCATAAAAAAGGCTGCCATTTCCATGGTAACACTTTGAGCGATTCTCAGAAAAACCAACCTGCGTTTGCGTAATGCTCGCGGAATTTTAATGCCTAATATAAATCTGTTGAGATAGATTATTATGCCCAGCTATGTATACGTATAGGCTGAACGAAAAGCAAAAGGTGGACACATTTGTTTACCAATTACTGGTTGCCGACCGTGGCCTCGTTGTGTTTTGCCAAAACCATTACCCAGTTGCCCTTTTGGGTCACTTATTTTTGTTACATGCATGGGCCTGCCAAATTCAGGTGGCGCAACTGAGCTGGTGAGGGGTCAAGGGGAGGCTAACATTTCTGGAAAACATAACACGGAGAACACATAGAAAAACGACATCTGGGATTCTTTGGAAAATAATAGTTAAGCAACGTGTAATTGGTAAACAATGTGTCCACCCTACACGTATTTGTCCCTATACGTAGCTATAGGCAGCAACCACATATATAGTTAGCTATCAAGAGGAAAAACTTATTCAAAACAATTAAGATTGAGCTTAATTTGATATAAATTTGGTTTTTCAATATTGTTATCATAAAGCAATGAATTGTTAGCTCATAAATACGATATTTGGGGCTACCTATTTACATTTCGTGTTGTAACGGAAGTTGAAAGCATCCACAGAGGTTATTGAACTCAAGACGTTACAGAGGGTCCAAAAAAAAGTTGTTTTGGAGAAAAAAATTCACCAATATACGTGCATGTATATAGGTATACAATCGCATCATTGTCGGTTTACCACTAATTGGGGCAACTAGGAAACACAAATTTCACATTTACAAGAGTAGATTAAAATAATTTCAAGCGATGGGAATTGAGAGAAAAAATTTGAAACAATGCAACACCTATAAAAAATAAAAGATTGCCAATTATATTTTATATACGTTCTGCAATACTAGACATAAAAAGAAATATACATACTTACATTGTGATTTATCATCTCCTTAGCACAAAATGCTAGGAAATAATTGCAATAAACAAGCATGCGACGAGTAACCTACCTTAATGCACTCGCAATGTGATAGTGCAGTTTTTTTTTTTGTTTATCCTGTTGAAAACAAAGTGCACATGTTTGAAGTGTATCCCTTTAAGCCTGAAGAAGGCCTTTTTCCCCAACCAAGAGGCCACACGGGTAAATCTTGCAAGTTCAACGGACTCATCAATGGACTCGACAAATTAGTTGTTGCATGCGTGTTGCACCAAACTCCTACTCAAACGCTGTGGGCAACATCCGACTTTACGCAATTAAATGCAGGGTAAAGACCGGTTACACTAATCGGAGTTTGGTATATACAATCCGTTGTTGTTGTTGTTAACGTACGCCCCTTTCCGTATTTGGATGATTTTGTTTCATTATTCATGGCTATTTCGCCCATTCGTTGAGTTCTCCGATCAGAGGCACAACCCCTGGAAATCGATTTTCATTCGTCGAAGTTAATAACCTTTCTGGGTAATAGCCCGTAGGCCTACTTGTTGTGCCATCTCTATGCGAGCTTGTCTCCATTACGCACAATAAGCTTAAATGGATTTGGTGTACCGCAATACATAATCTTTTTTTTTTTGTCGACACATTTTCGAGGAAAAAAAATGAGAGCGAAAAACTGTATTCGTATCGTATACGCAAGTGCACTTTAGTTTATTTTAGCAGAATGTCACCAATGATAAGTAATACGCTTTCTTCCATTTATTCTTACATAATGTCGCTTGCGGGGGTCGTCCGTATATTACGTTGTATCCACTTAGAAGTTTTGAAAATGAAATTGGTTATGGTGGACTGCTGTAAAATTCAAGGCGATTCAAAACTGGTTTTAACTAGTGATAACAATGGAAAGGGTTGACTAAAACTTGTTTTAATCGTTTTGTGTTATGTTATACACAAAACATAAGCGCAGGATTTAAAATGGCTAGACGAGCTCTCATATTTTACTCGTATAATATAAGTCTTCATATTTTATCTTAAAAAAAAATGATTTCCAGATCGTCGTTGTTGACGTAATGTGTGGACGACCCTCGAAGGAATGTGGACTTTCTTTGAAATCCTGCTGATTTGCAACTTTTTTACCAATACACTTTCACAATATGAAAGAAAGCAAAATGATCGACAAATCGGTATTTTGATTATGATTTTTGTTTACACTGATAACGGACACCCAAACAACCATGTTTTTAACAAAACCTATCTCGGTGGTTTCAAAATGAAGTAAACAGTTTTCGGAACATTATTGCCGATTTCTTAACAAGGTGAAACTGTAAACATCTATAAATTTGGGCTTTTTTTTTTTTTTTTTTTTTTCATGAAGAAATAGCAGTCTTTCGTTCGTTGATAAGACTTGTTTGCGGGCGCCGTAAGAATCGATATTCTACGCAATAATAAATATATACACAACCCTGAGTTTGTTCGCAGAAAAATAAGGAAATTTGAAAACAAAAATAATTTCCTCTTTTCTTCACGTACTTGGTCTAAAGCCCGATTTACGAGATGCCATTCATTACGGTATACTAGTCAGAGTCAGACAATAAAAAAAAAAGAAAATTGAACAAATGCTCCTTTATAGGGACAATAACGCTGTATGGTCGGTTGAGCCTGAAGACATCATGTTTAGTTAACATCGGATAATGAGATTACTATATTAACTCCATGTAAATTTTCAATTTTTAACATTTTTGTACCCGACAGTGTCATAGATGGTGCTGGGAGGGGGACAACAACCGAAAATGGGTCTACTGACTCTATTCAGCTTATATGCACTTCTCCCGTAAATCTTTGCTTTAAAAAATATTATACATACATTGTTGTAAAAATAGTAAATTTACGGCGCAGTTTTTTTTTTTTAAACCAGTGTCTGCGTTGTCATCAATGAGAAATTTCGCCGTCATCGTTTTTGGGTTCATACATCTGTCTGGCAAATTCTCAGCCTCAAAGCTGACCATGTTGATTCTACCTCTCCGTGTTTCAAAGCAGGTTTTACCCTTTTAAAACGATGAATGATCATGCTGTGAGGCTAGAAATTTGTTACGAGTGGTGCACTTTTTGTGATGAAATAAGGATCACAGCTAATGGAAAAATGGAATTCCAGTGTTTAACATCAACTATACACGGCTGTGGTCTTATATGCCTTGTAATGAAACGGTGCAACGACCCTCGAGGGTTAAAGGCCAGCACGTGCTCTGTCACAACTCATGGCAGGGTTCAATAAATAGTAAGTTTAATTAGACGACAAATTAGCCCTGTTCCGGTTCAACGCCCCCTAGTGTCGTATGAGTCTTTAACATTGCATTTCCAACATGACTGCCCCCTTTTACTTCAAAACATATCATCCGTGAAGGTCGACGCCTGTTTCAGCATCTCAAAACAGCAGTTTTTTTGAAGTAAAAGGACGTGGCCATGTTGGTAATGAATGAAACTGCACTTAAATCGCCAATTTCATTATTAAGAAAAGCAGTTCAACCGAATATTTGTCATTAAGAGATATTTTTCACAATATGATATTGTTCATAATTAAAACATTTGAACAATGCAGTGACTGGAAAACAAACAATTACCTGGAGAAATCCAGTTTGTGCAAAAAAAACGAAGAATGGAAATTATTAGCAACTTCCATTTTTTTTAGAAACAAATTCGTAAAAATATAGCATAGTTTGCACTTCTGTTAAAGTTAATAGTGAATCACAATTCATATTCGTACTGCATTTCTGACTTTTATCATCTCGTTAACCTAGCAACAAAACTTGCTCAATAAATCGACTTGACGCGTAACCCACATATTCGAAGAACAAAGTATGCCATTCATAGTTTAGGCCTAGTCTTACTACGTATATAATGTCACACCCATTGTGTGTGTGATTCGTATTATCGAGAATTTTTCTTTCGCATTTAATGGCGACGATTATAAAAAGTTAGGCTGCGATAACCGAGGCGATAAAAGGTGCTTGATAGGGAATTGCCCCAAACTCCGATTAGCTAGCATTTAAACCATTTAATTACTTCGATCGAGAACCATATTAATATAGCACATCAATCGTAGTATAAGCCAACGTTTACACCATACCCCACATTAGGAGCAGATCACAAAATTTAGAAAATAGAACGTCTAAGGTTTAGGCTTTTTTTTTTTTTTTAAAGGCAGCTATAATGTACGGTTCGGAAAATATAAGTTTCCCTTCCACTGTATTTCCACGAGGGCCCATTGAGGGTTGGATTTGTAAACGTGAATAGCGTTTGGTTGGGGAGAGTGATTATGCTGCGGGTGGGCTGCCCATAGTCGGCCAGTGACGACGGTGATTCCAGGAATGCGCCACAAGATGGCAGGTGGTTCTGAGAATCGCGTGGGGGAAATTTTAATTGTTCAAAGGGTCGGGTCCTGCCTGCCTGCGTTGGCCTATTTCACGAAGGAGTGAGATTTCGTCATAAAATAACGACGATGGTACAGTAGAGTACGGACGTTCTATCGGGTTTCGCTTTTTGTCGAACGACTCTCGGGTGTTCTGGCTTAACCTCAGTTGACCCCGTTCTCGGTAACAACGTGGCGTTGTTTTCTCCTTACATAAGACGTTCAGCGAGCCGTGAACTTTTTGCCTTTTTGCAGGATGTCTGCCCAATACTCACACACACACTCACCCCACCCCAATCGTCACCCCCTCTGGGTGAAATCGCGGAATTTGTATAAGGCGATAAGGTTTAACCCTTATTTCAGCTGATATTGCAGCTGTTAACAAGAGACGAAACAAATGGCCGGTTGGCGATTAATAAAAACATGCTCAAATTCAAAATGAGCACTACTTTTTGTACTTTCAACTGTCGATCGTCAAACTTGTTATTCTGGGTTAAAAGATTTTAAACGTTGATTACATTTTTAGTCTGGAACAACCTGCCATGAGTATCACCAGTGGTTCACGGTGATGTCAAGTTTCGGTTTAAGTTGAAACATGTAATGACAAAGCAAGTTTAACAACGGATTTGAAATGAGAATGGAGAAACCGGCAATTAGTCACGCGTATCTTAATTTTCTCCCAGATTAAAACACGGGTTAAGCCTATTGCGGAAATTACTTTCTCCACACTGGCAGTTATTTTTAACAAGTAGAAAAAGTCCTAATTTGACGTTCGTTAAACTTGTTTGCCATAAGTGACGTTAAACTGAACTTAAACTGAAGTTGACACAACGCAAATATAACGTAGAGGGAATGTTTCAATTTCTCCACTACTTTTTAAAACGCGACAGACACTAACACATTAGCCGAGATCGAAAATTCATCACAAAACGATCAGCACACTCGCCAAAAAACGAGTTTTTGACTCGATCGAACTTTAGCAAAAAATCCCAAATTGAACATTTTGTCTCCGGAAATTGAGTCGCGCGAAATGCCTCCTAGATGGCACTGGTATTTTGAGATGCATCGCCCATTGCCGAAGCACGGACGCCATTTTGTCACGAACTTTCGATCCCACCGCCAAATTTGAAAAAGATTCTCGACAGATCCGATCGTGTTTTTTTTTTTAGTAAAGTAAAAAATTGTATCTTTATATCACGCATGTACATTTAGAAAAAGAGGATGCAGTCTCTGGTTTGGTTCCGTCCGGCGGGAAAGGGGGCCGAGCCCTACCTTTGGTAAGGGTAGTCCCTGATGTAGGTTTCCAGGGCGTTTGGCAGTCCGAGTTGATTTATCCTTTGCACGGGTACACGTCCGTTGACGGCGAGCCGACACAAGTGCTGCAAGCACGGCACGCGGCGATAGAGTGGTTCGCTGAGCCGGATCTGCCTGTCCCTTCGTCCGCTCACGTCCAACCACACGTGGGCCTTGGCCTTGTCCGTGCGACTCAGCCGCACGTAATAGTCCACCAACTTGAGCACGCAATCGAAGAGGGGCATGTTGCCCTCCAGCAGTTCCTCGGCGTCCAGTTTGAACTGGCCGTCCGCGTAGTGGATCCGAATGCTGGTGGGACCGCGCTCTGTCTGCACGCTCAACGCGAACAGGTACATGGGGTCGGAACTGTCGCGGATGAGGAACGTCCCCAGCGGTCGCGACTTGAGCATGTTTGTCGCCTGCTGCCAGGACAGTTGACCGTAGTACCAACCGCTGGCCTCCAGCTGCTGAACCGTGCTCGCTATCCGCTCGTAGTCCAGAGAATAAGCGTCCATGGTTCCCAGCTCGGCCGGAGGAGAGTCGCCACCGCCGCGGAGACAGTCCGGGATGCGAGCGACGGAGACGACACTGGGATTGTTGTTGTTGTTCGGACTGCCGGCGGGCTGACCCGGGGCGCACGAGCTGAGGGTCCCTCGACGGGGGTACGGGCACACATGCACATCGGACATGGGGATAACGTCGGGGTGGCGGGGGGCAGGACGACGGCCGCCGTCGACTGCCGCTGAGGGGGCTCGGCTTAAAGCTGACCACTCCGGACGATGGTGGTGACGGGCAGACGCCGATTTGGCCGGATCCGTGAGCGGGATCGTGGGGCGGAACAGCACCGACACTGGAGCTGAGGAACTAGTTAGCATAATTCGTCAAACGGTGGCAAACGATGAAGGTCGCGAACCCCGAGTTTCATGGGAAGCTGAAGGTGTCGGCTTTAATCCAGGACCGGACCCGAGTGAGTGGTGTAGCCGCGGCGACGGTTGTTAACGCAATGGAAGATTCACACCGACATGCCAGGCTTTAACATACGAGCCGAGTCGAAATAACGTTTTCGGCAAACAAGAAGGCAACTAGCGCCGCTCTTCTCGCATAGCCAGTCGGCAACGACGCAATGGCTGATCCGATCCGCTCTGCTTCTCTCACTCGAAAGCATTACCGAGCCAGTTGTTGCTGCTGCTGCCTCTGCCTCTGCTGCTGCTATTCCGAGAAATGCTGGAGGTCGATAGCGCTTTACTGCGAAAACGCACGGGGACGACTTCCCGAGAATCGCCCATGCGTGCGGGCGCTGGCTGCACTCACGCGACGCAGCCTATCTCAATGGGATTGGGGAAATAATAAGCGCCGCTTCCCAGTAAATGCCTCCCTACTTGGGCCGAACGACACGCCCTCACGCGGGAGAGGGCGGGGACAACGCAGCTCTGACGTCACGCTGTTGTGTTCATGAGCAAGCACGCGTCTCAGCCTTCGTCTTGCTTTCGTAGGGGATTGACGAAGCGCGTGCATTTAAAAAAAAAACAGAAAGCGCGTGCATTTTTAACAACAGAAGAATGACGCACTGCAGTGCCCATTGCTGCCATTTCTATGAAAGATGTAAAAGCATGTTTTCCCAAAAAAAAACTTAACTTTTACAGGCATTCGCAGTTGCAAAAGCATTTCTTTTGCTTCATAGAAATGTAGAACAATAAGAACAATATATTTAGTACTTCTGGGTAATGACTAATTAGCCCGTTGGGTGTAGGGATTAAGAGACCACAAGTAGATAAGCTATATGGTCAAAAGGGCATGGCATCGTGCAACTCGTGCTTCCCAGAAGCAGAAGGGTCCATTGACCCCCTCAAATAAATAGACTTCTATAGAAACGCTTTTCGTTGAGAACAATTGCACGGCCAAAAGGAGTCCTCGTGTTATGCCCCCCAGTTAGGTCCATCGATCCCAAAATAGACTTCTTTAGAAATACTTTTCGTGGAGACCAAATACATGGCCATTGGTTCCTAATGATTTGAATTAGGAACTTTTACTATCTAAAAACAAATTAATGTAGAATTTCTGAACTTTTCTAAACTTTGGTATAGGGCGAGTCATAAACTAGAAACTATATGACTCTAAATAATGCAATATCGTGTTTTTCTGCAAAGATGATTACGAGTTCTGGAAGTTTGGCTCGTCTTGAGCATTTACGACGGCCGAAACAACCAAGGCCATTATGCAAGAAGCAGTGCTCGTATATATTTCATGCCCGGGATTTAATATCATCGTCCGTAGGGTTAAAAGAAGAAAGGAGTTTATTGAAAAACGACGCTTTTTTTGTTGTTGTTGTCAGGGTCGACTCGGTTTGCACCATTTTTGCTGTTCTACTTTTCTTAGAGCGTTATAATGGGATGCGTGGAAATGCGTTGTTTGTACCAAATAACCTAGTTTTAATCGGCTCATTCGTAGGCCCAACTCGTGTTGCGGAGGCTGAGCATTTGGAATGACCTAGAATAGACAACACGAGCGAGTTATATCAGTGATCGCAATTATTATGCGAATGCTGCAATCGCAGCAAAAGTTTGTACTAGATTGGGCTGAAAATGTACTGGATCGGTTACAAATGTGTCACATTTTAGAGGCAGACCTCCTAAACAAGTGGTTTTGTAAATTCAGTGGATGCTATAGAGCACATTTAAACAATCTCAACTATTGCAAATCTGCACAAAACCATCGATGCTATGATTTGAATTCCAACATAGTATATGTTGTAATTACAGTTGCTATAACTGCATGGATGAACAGAATATAGGGTGTTCGGAAATGCATGTTAATAGCAACGAAAAAGTGCATATACGTACATGATGGAAGTTTAGAACGCATGAATATTTTTTATACTAAAGTACCAACTTTATTTCAGTTGATGATTCACTGAACAAGAAGTTAAAATTGTCAAGGCACGCCATCAGTTTATTTTGCAATTGCCTGCATAGGTTGACAATAAGCCAAATCATTTCTCGCCAGGATTTTCGATGGATATTCAAATCTAAGGTTTCCTGCGTTAAGAACATATTTAGATAGAAATAGACATAAAAAAGCATAAACCGACCGAATTCTGGAGAATTCGTCGGTTTCCTCCATGCATTCCAGCGATGGCTTGTTTTTTTTTTCGGATTTCGAACTCAATGGCGCGTATAAAAACACCCTCGATTTTGTCGGGGTTCGTTTGCCCTTGTTTTTCCACTGGCAAATTTAATAACCTATTTTCGACATCACGATTTTATACCGCGGGAATTAAACGCGGTGAAGAGTTCCTCGAATCACTGATGCAAAAGCTGTTGAAAACGATGACGCGCCGCTCTTTCAAAAGCATTCTTCCCAGGCAGACATTTTCCTCGACGTCGACATCATTTAGCATTAATTAAATATGGATTAGAGCTTTAGCTTTAAACTGTGCCATTAGCGTTCGCCGCAAACTGGACCGATTAAACGGAATGAAGATGCTAATCGCTCGGATAACATCCAAATAACGTATTTAAGACGCAGGCACAACTACAAAATTTGCATAACACTCTTTATCACTCCCGTTAGAAAGTGGATTCGCGAGCAATTTAACGCTAATTAAACGCCGTCGTAGTTTTTGTGTGTGTAAAATCTTATAAAATGTTCGAGAACTCCAAACTACTTGTAATTATAGGTGATAATTTCGTTTTAAAATTAAATGATTATTTTCCTGAATCCCATCTCAGTCGGCTAGACATTGCAGTTATTTTTTTATAAAGTAAGTTTAAAAAATAAATCTGAAAATTTAAACTTTTATTATACCATGCAGGTCGATTTGTGTACAAGGACGCAGCCATGTTGGAAATCCAACGTGGATGAATGCATCACTAGGTGATGCTAAGACAAAAAGTAACATCTCCAGACATATATGTTACAAAAAAAAAAAATATCAACGAAAGTCTCGCATCTGATCATTTGGAATGTGCTGCATTTAAAAAAAAAAGAACGTGTGCTGATGTTCCAAATTTGGTTCCATGCGAAAGCTGCATAGACGGTGTCGCTCCTGGCGACAAAAAACAGCGCAACTCTTTAGCACAGATGTTGTTCTTTTTTTTATTCTTTTATGTTCTGTGTAATATAATGTAACCTTATTCGCACGCTACTTGAAAGCTCGCTTCGTAGGCTGCATGGCTCGATGCTGCGGTAAGTTTAAAAATAGAATTCCAGTTAGCAGAATCGGTCGAATGTTGCCAAGATTAAAATTTGCCACCCTTTTAGCTTAATTTTCGTCTCTCTCTCTCTCCCTCTTTCATGTATACGCATGCATGGCACTCCACTCATGAAGTCACGCGCTTCGGTTTGGATACGTCCTCCTTATATGATCGATACGTATCCATAATTAGACGAGCTCTTTTCGTTTTTCCGATATAAAAAGAATTTGGTCGTGTCTACCTCGGAATCCATTCATTCCGTGGATTCGATCGAAGCAGTTCAAGGAACTGTTTTGTTGCGCACGGAGAAAAATGACGCTAAGTGGAAAGTTATTTTTACGCTGCATGCATGCGAAGGAAAATGCCGGGCTCGCCTATGAAATATTCAAATGTTTAATGGGCTTACCATCGGAAAAAAAACAAAGACGAAGGCTTTTATTACGCGAATTCTATTATTATTGCATCACGACTTCCATCGTATGGCATTTTTCCGAGATGCATATTATTGAAATTGAACGCACGTTCTCGGTATGCACAATGTTTAAAAATAACATTTCCGGAAATTTTGTATCGAAGGGTTAGCTCTATCTGCTCTTAACGAGTGCACTTCAAAGGTATCTTTCAATTCCGAGTAACTTCTATACGGGGTCACGTTGTGCATCTGGTGCTCGGTCTTTCCTATGAATTTTCTATCAGTGTTTATTAGCTCTTCTAGATATTATCGTATTTTCTCCTGATTGATCGATGGAGTTTTTCAGCAAAAAAAAAAACTTCATTAATAACTTAACATTCTCTGAAACTCTTTAATTCAAACATCGAATTCCCTATGGACTCTTATACATGTAATTAACGCCACATTTGTAGCATCCCTGCTGGTATTCCCAGACCTCAGTATTCCTTTCATCAAATAAATGTTGATTAGTCATTACGATATTTTGCATCGAACATCCTAACCTTGAAAATAACTTCATTTAGCCGTATTCCGGTTCAGCATCCCCAATATGAGCCAGTATATATAGAACATGGCCGCATCCTTTTAATCCAAAAGATGCCACCTTGGTCCTTGGAGCAGTATAATGCCTCAAACAATTTATTAACGTGCTTGAAGTACTTTTAGCGTTGTGTTAAAAAATGCTTTCTTTTGGAGTAATGTAGGCAAAATAGGCTCACACGTCACCGAGTATAGTGTTGATTCTGAGCAATGTAAATTGATAATATGACAGATTACGTAAATTTAAAGGAAACTAACTTATTGAAAATACCATTTGCACAAATAACATTGTATGTAATGCATTCGTTTATGTGTTTACGTTCTATATTTACTTAAGATGCGTTAATCTACCATAAATCGAATTCCTTTCTCCATGCACCTTAATTGGTAAACTCCGTGATGGTTAATCGATAATTTGTTGACCATTGATTGAACGAGGAACAGTTTCATCTGTAATAAACTTTCGTATCGTTTCTTACCATATATGTAGAATCTGATTTCTGGAAGTTCTTGGAAGTAAGATATACATTTACATATATAGTATACAGTATATACATGACTAAAGAAATTGAGTTTTTACTTTAGTAGCCCCTGACGGACCATTTGTTAACACGCAGAAAGAGCCATTTTTTATATTTTATTTTGAGGCCCCTGAGATGCCCCTGAATCTCTAAAATGTAATACCCTTCAATGAGACAGGATGTTTAATTCCTTGCTATATGATGATTGTTTTTTGCGATGTATATTTTTATAACATATTGCTATCTATTGAGAACTCGATTTTGCACATCATCTGTACTGCATTTACTAAAAAGAAAAGCCTGATGGGAGCTATATAAGGGCAGTGCTTTCCAACCTTGTCAAGGCAAAGGTCTATATAGGGATAAAACCAGATGATGTTTGGAGCCAATAAAGAAGAGCGGTGGCGCCCTCTGCATACCTTATAGTCCCCATACTGCATCGCTCGGAAAAACTTTAATATCAACGTTAAATTTATTTTCGGAAGATTTTTTGTTTCTGCATGGTTGGTAATAAAAGGTATTGGCGACCACGCCTTTTGGCACACAAGCGTTTCAATGGAAATCGCTGGTTTTAGTTGGCATTAATTGCACGAATAAAATCGAAACTACATACAAGAATTATGCATATGAATTAGTACGCCCAATTTATGGCGGATTGCCATTTGGCATTTCTACGCTCCCGTATATATTTCATTAGAGTATGCACCGAGTATGACTTTGAAATATCTCGTTATCATTCCAGGCAGGAGATACGCCGCATATAAGCGTCACTTTTAATTAATTTATTCAGCAAAACATCGGCGAAAAGCACGCGATTGTGTTAGTCTTGACCCAATAAATCGGACGTTTTTATCAGGAAAAACCAATTTAGAGACGGCCAAATGCAACGAGCTGCCATAAAATCAACGTGCTAAACTAACAACATGCTATACGTATATATCGTGCCACAGAATATTCTCTATTGGTATATACAATGCCGTTTGTTCAGGTGCTCGTATACACTAACTTATAGTCTTATCATATAAAAAACGAATGACTTGATAGTTAATAATTGACATTCATCCATCTGCTTGTATTCATATGCAACATATGTGTAAAGCCATCGTGGTTTCTACAAAGGGGGGCACACATTTTAGCACACATGCTAGACATCTTAAAACTATTTGAAACTACAAATTGTGCATAAAATATGCCAAATACATCTGAAACTACATGTTTATTGACGATGTATACAAATATAAGCCCTTTTTTGTTTTATATGAACAATATTGTTCTCGGACTTATATATTAACACCTTTGATATTAGGAAATTCATTATATAGGACATTTCATATTTGACAGTCTATAAGAAAAATTATGTTTGACCTATGTATATATATATATATATGTACATTCCATATACAAATAATGTTACAATTTCGAAAATTGCTACTGGTTTCCATTAGCACATGGAATTGTTTTTCTTCACTTTTTTCCCACAATTTTTCTTCCCAAATTTTAAACTTACACACTCCTCGAGCATTCATGTGCTAAAGTTACGACGCTTCTATTCAGGAAGGCTCGCAATCATTCTGTCTGTTCACTGTATTGAATAGATTCTTGGCCAACTGGTAGCCATTTTAAATCCTGGTTTTTAATTTCTCGATTATTGTATGTTAATTGTCGTGATACGGTGATAGTGAAGTATATTATGGAATATGGATATCTAGCTAACTGACATTTGTTTTCTTTCTGGTGAATTGGAGGTTATGATATTTCGCTATATAGTATAGAGTTAGTGACACGTGGTCAAGATACTGAAGTCAGCAAGTGCATCCCTTCCAGCTAAGTTTTGACAGATTTTATTGACGAAGAATCTTAGGTTTGTTATTAAGTCTTTGCGATATCAGACTTCCTATATATATAGGTAAACCTATAACGGAAAAAAAAGTTTTCTTCGTAAAATGGACTCTTAAGTCTCAAATTATAGCGAGGAACGATATCGCAAAACCTTTTTATGATAGCCTGTTTTTTTGTTCTTCTTCTGTGTATTTTGTACAATATAAAATGAAAAGTAATAGACGGAGCGTGAACACACTATATAGCAGTTTAAATTCGTCGAAATCTTGTCGCGAGTGACAGCGAGAGCTTAAATTCGAGAGAAATATGATAATCTTTTATACTTTATAAACTTGATATAAATGTATTTATCTCACCCCCGTTGCAGTCTGTTTCTCGGTAATGTCCATTTGTGTAGAGTGAAGCCATATGCTCACGTTTATCCCCAATTAACCCTCTTCACCGTTCGGTAATTCGTGTTAAAAACTATACGTTGAAAATCAATAACGGCTAATTTAAATCGTCAATATATATATATAGGTTGTTCATTATCAATGTTATCACTTTTTTTTTTCAAAAGCAAAAATAATTTATGAGCTTCCCCTATATATATTTGCCCTTTCAAAAATGCACGTGTATATAAGAGAAGTTTTTCCCCTAACTTTTAACTCAGGGAATATATGCACACCATACGTTTTTATATCAAAAGATTTTATGCTCTCAACGAAATAATTTAAATCACGTTCTTGATAAAATACATAATCTATACACTATTATAAACAATCTACAGGTTTTCTATTTACAATAACATGGGTTCAACCATCCTAAAAGCAAGTGGAGATTGTTATGATATATAGGATCACCAGTTGGAGCACTATAACTATTCAATGGTTTCATTTTAGAAAATATAGGTACTAATTATTATAGAATGAACATGTACTATTCACAAGTTAGAGATTTACTGAAGATCAAAATGAATTTTCAAAAAATGAATGGCATTATTTCTTCGAATTGTTGGTTTATGGCTCTGCAGAAGGAAGCAATGTCATCGTTTTGTGGAAATGAAAGGCATTATTAAATGAAGTTTGGTTTTTGCCATGCTTTCAAAAAGTCGGTATATTACCTATACAGATCCTTAATATGTAATAAACCCAATTCAAATTACAAAGTCCCCGCAAATGTTATGAAATTCTACTTGTATGAGAATCGTCTTCATTGCTTTTTTTCTTCACATATAATACATTCAGGGTCACGTCGTTGCAAAGCATGTACCGGTATAGGATTTCAAAACAATTTTGAACAACATCCATTTGTTATATTGCGAGCGTTATATTTCATCCGCGGTGTTCGCAAAAATCAAAGAATTTCGAGTTAACAATTTCCAGGAAATTTTCTCGAAAATCTCGTCTCTTCCATTCGAACCTTCTTCGCCAATGAAAATATTTCATTTAAAAAGGCTAAACGGCAAAAAGCAGGCTCTTGGAAATAAGGAAAAGACAGCAATAAATCGCCATTTCTGGGTAATGCCGTATTCGAGGTGCGGTTTTAATTTTTTCGAAAAAAAAATTGCGATTATTCATCGCAGCAGCAAGCAAAACCATGCTATTGTAATTGCCGATATTCTGCACATTTTTTTCCCAAACATTTCGAGCTAATCTGTCACTAAGGCAGTTCGGCTTAACCCTTGCTTGCATGGAAAGTGGCATCATTTTTCACTGATTGTGAACAGATAAATAGATGACAGTCATGATTGAACGGGCCATTTTCTATATAGGCCTCCTAACTTGCCCACCTCCGCCAATGGGCACTTTTAGGACAGTTCCTTGAAATACATAATATACCTGCAAACATTATACAAGAGGACGGTTTTCTTTATACCATGCATGTGTCTCACTATATACCATGTTTTAATGTGTTTTTCAGACAATTAGAACGATGCTCATCGACCTTATGGCCCAAACACATGGACTCAACTCTTTGAAACACTGCATGGCCCGTGAACTTCTCGGATTTCTTAAACTTTATTTCGTCTATCGAGGTATGTAAACATCATTGCCCTATCGCATATATATATGTATACAGGACATATGCATGCATTGATCAACATGGGTAGTTCTTGCTTTAACAATAAAAACAGATTTGAAAATATTTACACACTGCATGTATACAGCGAGTTCCGCAGAATTTGTAACCGATCCAAACTCTTTCTGCATATTTGCTAGATGACGCGTTTTATTCCAGGTCAAGTTGCATAAAAACGATATACCGAACGCAGAAGTTTGTTTGAAATTCTCGTTGATGCAATCTGTGTTTTCTGTTTCAAACCTGGATAAGCTAAAATCAGTGATAGCAATAGCGCGTTTCCGATGTCGCAATTACACAAGTTTTAACGAAATTTTCACTTCGCAAAACCTGATCGGCTGTCAAAATATCCACTTAGGCAGAAACGCGAAAAGCGCAATTTCATCAGAATGTATACTTGCAAAATACACTCGACGAGGGTTCGTGTGGATAGATGCAGGCGTGAGAGCCATTTTGGATGTGAAATATTTCACTTGAATTTCTAAATCAATTCTGCCCAAACTCGTGCATGTACCAATTGTGCGAATACACATGGGAATATGCAAACATAAAGCGGGCAGCAGTTCAAATATGTGCAAGTCCAGGTTTTAAGAATTCATATTAAGGCTCGAAAAGAAACACATCACTGTATACATTACGACCTGGATTGCACCACGATCCATTGAACTCATACATTTTTTACATTTCCTGTTGACTTTTAGATATTTTAATTTTAAGAAGTTTAAAGCTGTAATAACATTTTAATTTGCTTTTTATTGGGTTCTTTATTGTATTATTCATGAAACTAGCTGTATATCAGATTTTTGAGTTTTGTTTCCCTATACCCGAATTTCCCCATAGGTCCAGACCATTGCGACCATTTTTCAAAATAGTTTTTGCACTTAACTTTAAGTATATTTTAACAGACTTCATGTATAGAAAGGGCATTAGAAGGTGTCTAGTCTCAGTTTTCAAGTTGATCAGCGACTTTTAATTGGTTCGAATAACGGGGTTGGTTTGCACAAATTTGATGAAAATTCCTTAACGGCACCTGAAGCAACGAATGTTTGAGCTTATAAATACAGTACAGTAGTAGTGTTTGTTCTTTTCCCTCCTTGGGCAGTTAGATGACATTCGTGGGGGTAATTGCTTCATGGCCATTGGCTGTCTGCCCATTCCGCTAACCCCTTCAGCGCCCATTGTACGAGGGTTCGACCGTGATTTTTACACTGATTTCTGACCTTTAGCGCTTGTCAATTTCATTCTCAATTTATGGGTTGGGAACTTCTGGTATGGGCTGAAGGCTTTTTTGTTGAAAAATTGGGATTACAAGCATTTATCATGGATTTTTTTCTTCTTCTCTAGCTATATAGTTTTACCCGCGTGTTTGTACACCTGTGCGAATATATATATTTTGTCAGACGAAATATAATTGCTCGTGTGCACAAGGTCATGGCCAGATAGGGGCGGGTGTCTAGCCGGACATCCAGTTAGCGGAAGCGACGGCTAAAAAACAACTGGAATGTCTGCGGATAGATTCCAAGAAAATGCGGGGCAACCATTTTGACATAAAAGAACTGGGGTTCAAGGGGACGAACGCCACAGGTTTATTCAATTAACTTCAAAACTTGGGTTCTAAGTACCCCCTTCATTCTCCCTATATACTGAACCCTGCTCCAGGGACCTATCAGTTATGTGTGTCATGGATGCTAGGTGGCGTTCATGTTGTGTGTACCTTAATTTCCTCGAAAGTTGAGAACAACTTTCAAATGCCCAAAGCATACTACATATATAGTTTTATTTCAAAATGTTGCTGCCAAGGTCCCATGGAGACTATTGAGTCCTATACTTTGACTGCAACCCATGCATGCAGATAACAATGCACTGTTGCAAAAATTGAAAATTTTCAAATTTGTAAAACAGAAACATTGATGGACTTTAAAAGGGGCATTGTATATGTACATAGTATATACTATAGTGATGGCAATGCCAGTGCATTGTGGGATAGCTATACCTTAGGAGTGACTATATATTAATAATGAAAATATGAGCCATGAAGAGCAAACATCTCTCTCTAACATCTCTCTAAACATCTCTAAAAGTAATAATTACAAAAATCCGAATTACCTCGTGTGATTTTTTTCTGAGAATATTACTCAACTTGGATCGCAACCCTAATAAAAGTGCTGAAAAGAAAGGTTATTTGATTATATAACGAGCCCTGGTGGCTGCAAAAATGGCAGTGAATTCTGGGTAAATTATAGCCATGGGTGTTTCTGAGAAATGTTGGTTCATGGAACAGATCATAAATCAACTTATAAAAGTCAATGTGTAGCATGATTAAATAACAAGGATAATTCTATTTATTTCATCAGTTGTAATACTTGATAATTTGACCATATATATGGTATGTATTTTTTTTACTTTTAACATGCACTATTAAGTAACAGATGTGCATTGCATTTGCATAGGGCTTAATTGTTCAAAGGGTATCAGAGGAAAGGCGTTTTCACTGTCGCCAGTGCAAACTGGATATACATTGTATATATCTAATATATTGCAAGTATAATTTGTGCCACAGCATCTATTTTAAAAGAAGGCGATCAAAGTTCCATCTTCATTACAACAATGTTAAGACAAGTTCTCCTTGATTTTAAACATCTTCCATGCGTTTACATTTCTCAAAATGAATGTAGACGCATCCCAAATCATATTTGTATATGTAAAGTGAAACCAGACTATAAAAATGACTTGATGTTACTATTGTCAATACAGCAATATTACAATAAAGTTCGCTTGATTTTTAAACAGTACCAACTTTTTTGAAAATCTAACTATCCATGCAAAATAAATAACCAGTTTAATTTGAATGATGAAACAATTCAATCAAACCAATGCCAATACAGCAATATTACAATAAAGTTCGCTTGATTTTTAAACAGTACCAACTTTTTTGAAAATCTAACTATCCATGCAAAATAAATAACCAGTTTAATTTGAATGATGAAACAATTCAATCAAACCAATGTCATATATGGCAGATAGGGTATTAACGTTTTCATTAACATGATTTAAGACCTAGCAACACATCTTGTTTCCTATATATGCGTTATTTATACGATAAGTCTTAAGAAAAGAAATTCAGAATTCCCCGTTTCTTATTCTCTGATACTTAAAACCTCTTCAAAGGAATATTACGAGGGCTTTCGAGTATAGTTAGTTGAATTTCCAAGATGGCCGCCATAGCACAAGACGTCATTCGCCCGTCAGCCAAATTTGCTCGTTTTATTTGGAAAGTTTCCTCTTATTTAAGACATCGAAGGCGTCCAGCTGTGAGATTTCTCTATGCTTTTAAAAAAACGACATTTTTGAGCGTTTACATCATCTTCGTGTTTCACCTATTCTCGTTCAAAGTTGCTACGTCATTGAACTCCTCTGCTTGTGATGGCTAATCAACTTCTCCAAAATAAACCGTGAAACGTAGGCGTCGCTGGTGCACCAGGATTTTGGCACACGGGCTATAGGAGCTAAGATAACGCTCACTTTTCCTGCCAGCCTCCATGTTTTTTATACCGGGAATTGTGCCAATCATTTAGGAGATTCGTTGAATTAACAGAATCGTCTCTTTGTGAAAAGGTTGACCATTTTAGGAGTGATTCTTCATTAGCTTATATGTACATAGCCCTCACAGGGCTTATGACTTCTGTTGTTGTCTTGGCGATGGGCTACATATTTTTCTGCTTAAATAGGAGTGATGGAAATAACTGGGACGAAAATAATTCTCAGATATAAATATTCGGAATGGGTGTTTGTTTTTTTGTATGAAAAACGTTAGTGCTTAGCCTATATTTGAATCCCGTGGGGCAATAAATAATTGGGATTGACGCTCTAAGGACAAATATATATAGATGATGGAGGTTAGATTCGTTTCTTTATGTTTTGAACGATAAAAGATTGGATTGTGGGCAAACTAATCTGATTTTCGTATTAGTAATTAGCATCACTTGTAAACATATACATCTTAAAATAATATATGGATAAGTGAACCTGTTTAACATGTTAAGCCTTGAACTATATAGCCAATTGTAGTGGTTATGAAACACGTCCAGGCATATTCATATACATGTAAGTATAGGCTACTTTTCTTTGAGCTTTGAGATTGTTGGCTTTTGTGGTGGTTCAGAAATGATAAATGTAGAGGATCTGTTATTTTCAAAAACGTATTCCATTGAAGAAATTTAGCAAGAATGCAAGCACACAGATTGTTAAACGAACAGACGAATTGACTGCGTATTCTACCAATCTGCCATCTTTGGGAACCGCATTGTCTACAATGTTTGTTTAATTGAGTATGCCACACACGAACAAAAGAGAAACTGAAATGTTGCTTTTAAATTCCTAAAATTATAACCACGAGGCAAAGCTCATGAATAGTTAACCAGAAAACATAATGTTTTGCTTGTTTCGGACCTGAAATACAAACTTGAATCGTTTAGTATGCACAGACAACCACTGCATACATTCAAAATGTAATTAATGAATACATTGTGCGCACTTTCTATACATGTACATGTGGAATGAGAAATGTCGACTTGGATTTGTTCCGCCGTTTTTGAATTTCCTTGAAAAATGACACGTGAATAGATGTGAATGACACGTGGATAACACATATCCTTGTATAAAGTTTTCCAATTATCATAATATCGCATCTGTCAATACCAAGAATTTCTTATTCATACCAAAACTATCTTAAATTGTACACATCGCCCTAAAATAGTTTTATCTGGATTCTGGTATTATAGAATGCTTATTCATCGTTTTTGGTATATTGACATATCCGCTATAATCTCTTTTTTTTTTTTTTTTTTTTTTTTTGGGTATTTCCATTTTTTTATGTAAGGAAACGCGTTTAAAGTCACATGATTTAAGTACAGCGACCCGCATATCTATTGATCAGGAACAATTATCGCTGGTTTCAGTTTGTCGTTATATATGTATTACTCAGAATTTCCCGAATTCAGATTTATGTGTATTGCGATTACGCGCGTCAGACATACATAGTCCACCTGCACAATGCGTGTTTAATTTTTTTTACAATTTTTTTTTATCGTTTTTTAAAATATATATTTGTTTTACAAATATAATTTGAACGCCCTACTTTCATTTCCTAGTATAAAACTTCCAAATATAGTAGCTTCCTACGCTTTTCGTAATAAACTAACCTTGCAACGGATCACCAGATTTTTTTTCCTACAGAATCCCTCAATATACTATATAATCAATAAGATATTGTAACATACAATTTATATTTATTTACTAGGGATATACGGAGATTTTTTTAGGGTCCAATCATATCATTCACACTGTGCCATCTATAGGTTATAAGAACGAAAACGAATAAGAAATTTTGATTACAACAAGGATTACAAAATTGAAAATTATTTATTTTGTTGTATTAAACGTTGGAATTTATAACTTACGAGCAAATTAAGCTCTTGAATAAAAATTAAACAAATGCTAACGGACCGCGGTTTAACATAGTATATTTGGTGAAAATGAAATCCAACAGGTACCTTCACGTGAAAGGCTGGTAGGCTGGTAGCTGTGGCCGGAAACGTTGATTTCGAAATCATTTCCGGCTGTATAGCCACAAGCCTCACGTGTGAAAAAGATACCCCATGTATTACGCTTTCTGTGAGGCTGAAAACAGATTCGTTGTAGCATCAGAAATGTAGCATAACA
Source organism: Julus scanicus (assembly GCA_034698625.1). Lineage (NCBI taxonomy): Eukaryota > Metazoa > Arthropoda > Diplopoda > Julida > Julidae > Julus > Julus scanicus. The sequence goes on along the minus strand of JAQGBW010000039.1, from coordinate 7,124 downwards.
TGTGCTGAAAATAAGAGTGCATGTGGAGAAAGAGTGATGCTGATGGAAAAAATTGAAGATGTGAGATTGTCTAAACTACGGATTAAAGCTAGAATGATCCAGATGGTCATGTGTGCTCAAACGTTAGAAGTAATTTATGTGTTATTGATTTTTCATCAAATTATGTCACGTTGTAAATATGCAATTAGCACCTGTCGACGTTCGTTCTCGCTCCATGTACAGTAGTAATGCAAAGCGGGTCTTCGAAAAAAAGCTGTGAACGAGACCAGTGGGATAATACAGAAGCTCTAAATTTAGACTTCCTAGAAGCGGCCAACGAGAGATTTATGGCCCAAACTTTGGTGGTTGTGTTGCCTGAAAAAGCCTGCCTGGTGTGGTATAAATTTGTAAACAACTTCTGAGAACTGATAACCTTTTTTTTTTTTTCAACACCCCTCTCATTCAGCCCAATATCCCCGTGCCGCATCCAAAAGTTGGTAACATTCCGCTGTTCTGTAAAAACTAACAATCAAACCGTAATTAGTCAATAGCAATATCACCCTCTCCACCTCCAACTATCCAACACCACCATTGTGGATCCTCAATCTCGACTACTAATCCCTTTGTTTGAAATTCTAAGGAGATTGAGGTCAAGCGGTTGACCATTAAAGACCGAGGAGGTTCAAACGAGGGAAAGGTTTCTCCAGAAATACTTAACACTGATTTATTGAAGAGCTTTTTAGATCGATGTATTAATTTACAGTTCGCAGTAAATATATAATTGACGAGGGGGGTTATGCCGTTTCTCAGCAATATCCATGTGCTCTACAGGCTAGCTGTCACAATTGTCAACAGATGTACGATTCGCCGATTTCTGCGTTTTTATATTCATGGAAGTGGAACTAAATGTGATATTGTTAAATTTGTTTTTGATTCCCACACGTATTGCCACTTTAACACGAATGTTCACCCACGTAAATTCAAGCAAATCTCGACGCTAATCACTGATAAAACAATACTTGCTGTAATCCTAGCACAATATCAATTCCATCTCTGATTCATTCGGTGTTACCGGAGAAATAACAAAAATACGTTTATAACTATAATTAAAGAATTAATAATTGTTACAAATTCCCATATAGTCACGGAATGAATTTGAACAGATTAGGATAGAATTTGTATGAACTCTATATATTCAATTCCTAGCGGAGTTTAATATACTGTAGAGTTCATTGTACTTATATTAAGTAAATATATGTTTAAAATATGAAACGAACTAACGAAGTTTAACGAACGCCACATAATTCACTTTTTATGTGAAACTGTAATAATTTGGTCGTTGGCTTATAAATATTACATTTTAACGGCTAGCACCATAGTAATTTACGATTCTCAATGAGCATGCAACAGGGTTCCTGGTACGCAACTAGTTAATTTTCGTTAAAATAGAAATGAATGACATTTCATGTGTGCGATAACGAACTAAATTACTATAATAGGCCTTCTGCGAAGCCTACTATTCGAAGGATCGGCACTTGATAAAATTTAATCAGAAAAAAGTTTCTATGAAGCTCTTGAATCGCGACTAAAACTTGCTGCCATGTAGTCGTCATCGTATCACGATGGCATTATGTGTAATTGTGCAATTGAATTTTTGGAAGGCCATTTGGGTTTGAAGGCCATGACATGACTTGGGATATCAAATGAAGCATATGCTACATAACATACATCTCGCTGCAATCAGTATTAAATTAATGTTGAATTAAAAAATCAAATGAGAATTTGACCGTATGGCCTCACCACGTACTGTACATGTGTATATCCAGTGACTATACGTATATATGTACAGCTGTATGTGATGGGTAAAACCAGGTGGGATTCCTGAGCTAAAGTATATATATATATACTGTGCGTGTATGAATATATACATATGTACACCAGAACTAATAATCGGGAATTCCCAATTAATATTAATAGGAATTTCTCACTACAAGGACAAGAATCTTGGACATTTGCAGTGAGATAAATAATTTGAAAAATGACGATATAAAAAATAAAGCTGACAAGGATAAGCTGGTGGGTTCGGTGTAATGGACCTTGACTTAGGAGCTGCCCATACATAATGCTATGCAATTTGAACAGGTTGCCTGTTTATCATTCTAAATCCACATTCATACTGGACGGCATTTTGTATAAGCTGACTGCAAATTTACGATGGCGACGTTATATTACCACCAGTCTGACCAGTATGATTCCACAGTCAACCAACGCTTTCTCAGTCTTTAATTGTGAAGCATGAGTCACTTCTTTTGATTTCGTGACGTCACAATTTTTTGACGGGCCCCTTCAACTTATCCCCCCAACTTTCATTTTTATTCGTCATTCGCTTCGAGCCGAATCAACGTAGAACTTAATCCCTCGTTCCCCAAGTTCAATGGAAAAGGGATTAAATCCTCCTCTGTATAAGCCGCTTTTTTTCAATCTTTCCTCTCATGTTCCACTATGACTCCAGGCAACAAAGCCGATTATTTACGTAACGGCTTGCCATACCCGTTTTAATCGCGCGCTAAAATTGAATGCCTAGCGCCCTCTGCAATTCCATTTTGTTATCTACAAAAGAATTGGAATAAACTGCCGGTAATTCGGGATATTAATTATACAAAGTTTATTTTGGTGAAAAGGACATCGTAAATAGTTTATTAATCGTCTGGTAAGGGTATATCATTGATGGCCGAGTTATATACATGTGCATTTTCGCTTTGAGAAGGCTGCGGTGGTGTGTTTGCTTGAAAAGTGGTTTGTGTCTGGGACGCGTGTTGATGAAAATCCTGAAATCCGAAAGTGTGCCTCTGCTGCGTGAAGAATTGGTGCATTTCTTCCACCGGATTATTTTGATGTGACGTCTTGTTTTGATAATACGAAGAAGGAGGTGCGAACTCTGCTAGCCTCTCCTCACGCTGCTTATCAACCCATTCCTTTTGCGATGCTGAGAATGAACAGAAAAATAATGGTAAATACATAACAGTTTTCATATCAACTACCCGCTTACTCAATCTTGTTTATTGTTTACATAATATACAGCGGTTTCCCCAGCACCTTCGAAATTGGTGCAACATCAAGCTAATTAATCTGTATGTGATTTTATTGATAGTCTCACTTGCTACATGCTTGCAATCAATCTGCTTTATAGACAATCTGAGGTACTCTATGCTTAATAATCATATCCACCTATTAACTACAATCTTGCATTTAAGATATCATGCTACCATTGTGTCATAATTGAAATTGTCCCTGACGTTATCAGCACGAGTTTATGTACGATTCAAGTGCTCATCTGAACAATTGTTTTCACTTGGAACATCAATTGGCATATGATTTAAACTTCAATTCATTTTTCATCCAGTTTAACAGCAATGTGTTAGCGTAATTTGTTAAAATTCAGAAGTTGGTGTAAGACATAAATGTCAAGAGGCATATTGCCATTGACACATTGTTGGTATTAATTTGTCATTGGCTATACTAAAATAATTTCCAGGAAACTAAGCACTAATTCCTATTCCATTCGTGGAAAATACTCTCATGTGACACATTCACATGGCCTCTTTAGTGAAAGCATTAATTCTCTTCTGGCAAACCCTTTCCAACTTATTAATAATAATAATAATAAACGTAGACATGACTATATCAACTGAAACGTGAGTCATGTCCATACCTTGTCTGAAAGGTTGTGTTACACGAGGTACTACTTTTCCTCTATCCCAAGGCCGAACGGTAGACGGTTTTTCCTTCTGATCTTCAATGGTTTCTTCCTTATTCGAAATGGGGGCAACTTCCTGCACTGCTTCAATCAATTTTTCTTCATCACTACCTGGAAAAGCCAAAAAATAGTTTTATAGTACGAGGTAATTTCTATATAATATTATAAAAAGGCAACTATTTTGTCATTGAACTTACCTGATTCGGAATCTGGAAGTATGTTGCCCTCTTTTAACAGTTTGCGTTCTTTAACTTTTTTCAGCCGAGCTTTCAGTGCTGTCTGCCTCTTTTCTTTCACTTTTTGCAACCTTTCTTTCTGGTTCTTGGTCTTCACAGAATAAAACAAAAAAGTTAAGTGATAATTTTGCAATAGCAAAATGCTTAGTCAGAGGTTTTTGGCATTCATCCAACAAGGTGGTTAAGCCTCCTGTCTTAGCAATGCCATCCGTTTTACTGTAGATTGGGCATGTCATTTCGGCAAATCTTTCAATTGACGATTTATAGTACAAGTATAACCAGACTAAACTTTCAATGTGAGTCAGACAGTCTTCAGCTTATTAATGCCTAAAATAGAGCTGAGTGGCTTAGCTCCTCCTTAGTAATATTTATACCTACAGCTTGTACAATACTTTCAATACTTTGATTTATGTAGCTAGATCTTCATATTCGTAAATTAAACATTGAAAAGAAGAAAGTAGTGCCCAAAATAACACAGTCATGTGCAACTCTATCAATATTTTACTTATCACAATCCAAAACTAAAGTTGTATACGACTTAATCATGATTCCATATTACACCTCTCAAATTGGTTATTGCACAACCAGTTGCTTTAAAATTATTTTGGTATACTGATGCAAGGATTGCAAAAAAAAAATGTCTGACCTGATTACGTAGCTCGTTTAGCATTTCCATCTGCTTTCTGCGCTCTTCTTCAGACTGAGAAAATCCAAAATAACCCACGCCATGTGATCGTATTTCTAAAGAAATACAATTTTCGTTTTTACATTTTAAGAGCTTATACACAACATATTGGAAGCAATGGTATGGATGTCTGAGTTACCATTATATTGAACATTTTGATAATGTATTGGCCCTATTGGAGCCTCTGGAGCTAGCTGTGTATTTTCCAAACTTTCCATGTGTGGTTCTTCATCCTTTTCTCGTTCATAATGACTTGGGCTAAAATATCCAAAGGATAACAACATCATGGAGCATAAATTCAGTGAATGTAAAACAACAATTCAGCTATTAAGTGGTATTTTAATGTTGTTACCCAGTTATCCTCTGTTGTAAATCTATATCTATTGCGATCATTTTTGGCAAATCTGTTTTCAGACATCGCCTGGAACGCCCCAATGAATCTGTGTAATCAGTCCTGAAATAGACAAGTTTACATGTTGATTACTAAATCTGAAAACATTCTAACACTGACAATTTGTGTTGTACTTCTCGCTACCATTCATTGTCTTGCTCTAAATCATGTTCTTCAATGACATCAATTTGTGATTTATTGCTTGAGTTGTTAATTGTATTACGCAAAGGGTCCAGAGTTTTCCTTTGGAAGTCAACCATACAACAATCTTCATCAGGAATGCTTTTTCCAGACATCATTTTCTCGTATAGAATAGTTTTTTCTTCGAGCTTTTTCCTAGTTACAGAATATTTACAAATTAACAATTCTCGATCAAATTATACATGGTCATATATAGACAGACAGCAGTGAACACAGACAATTTTTGCTACTCTGAATTGACTTATAAATTGGAGTGTACCATGGGTTATCTATTCCAGATTTTTAAAGGTTTGAAGTTTTGGACAAACCTGTTAAATTTGACCATATTGTTTATGATGACAGATTAAAGGAATTTTAAAGTTCTATGTATAGTAACCTCGATGCTGCCAAGGCATCATTTTCTCCTTCATCCAGGACTCTACTTTCCTGATCTCTAGCGTCACGATTGCCCACTCCTGGATTAGCTTTTCCGAGAGAATCCAACTAAATACAATTTCAAAGACAATTACTAAATTAATGACATGACATTACGTGAACAACTGCATGCCCAATCCTGTTCATAGTTAGGCAATGTTTCGTCAACTTTATATTATAACAGGATATAATTTCGGTACCTGAGGTTTAATCTTTTTTCCCAGTTTCAGGGATGGTTTCTGAATATTGTGTCGCTTCACACTTTGGTGTCTTAATTCTTCCTGCTTTCTGAATATTTCTGCTTTGAGATCTACAAGCTGTAATGCAGACAAGTTAAAGGGCAAACCCAATAATGTTATCATTGTAAGCGATTTTGTACACTTACCGTAGACGAGCCAACTTCAATTTTCTTTCCCCTGTCCATTGCTGATAAATACAATTATTTTTAAACAATTTAATTCTGTTTTTTAAGAATATGTAACCTCATGCTGAAACTGAAATGTATGCACGATTTCCACCACTAGCAGACAGCCTCAGTACAGGTGGCACGTGCTGCCATCTAGTGACAGTTCGTTGCAATTGCTTTGCGGGTATTTAAATTTTTTGATTGACAGGGGAGTATCTATACGTAATATTGAATGATGTGTTGTATTTTTAAGTAATGACTATACATTTATATGAACTAATTAATACAAAATATTTATAGAAATTAAATTGATTTAATTTTATTTCAAAATAATATATTTTACAATGTAAATTACAATATCACATTATTACATACAAAAGCAAAAACAATGAAAGAAATTTACACATGGTTTAGCTTTTAAAACTGCAAATAAGCTAAACATTTAACCCCATGCTTGAGTCCGGCAGTAATGTAGAACTAACTTGCCATCGGTTCCAAAGCACTTGAAAAAATTAGGAATAAAAACGTGAGTGGAACTAATACATAGAATGAATATTAGCTAAATTGCTGATCAGAAAAACGACCATAGTTGTATGTCTAACATGACAATTACCTCGTACAAGTTCCTTAAAAGTTGATCTGGTGAAGGAGCAAATGCTTGGTTGACATACACAAACTGTAAAAGTTAATACTATGTCAACATTGAAAAAAAAATCAACAATAATTATTCATGGAAAAAAATGTGTGGTTCTCATTTCACATGACCAGCAAGGTAACTTACTGATTGTCACAGCAAGGCATTATTGCATGCTTGACATGGCTTAATTACCCCCTTTATCTGGTAACTATATATGAGTTTTTGAACACATTGACCATTTCGGATATGTGTAAAGGTGCGTTTACACCGCACCAAAAGCAAAAGCAGAGTTTTCGAAAACATGTTTTTGAAACTTTACGGTGTGGACGCTCCACAAAATAAGAATGGCACTCGGTGCTCATTGGTCAACTATATAGCCCTCCGTTTTCTGTATCTGAATGTGCACATCCAGATGCAT